>CM077236.1:21610699-21698199 GCA_039654775.1 Spinibarbus caldwelli | reverse complement strand
TTTTTCCCCTTCCAGGTATGTCCGTTTGCTTGGAGCGATGTATATGCGCCTGACCGGAACTTCTGTAGATTGCTACAAGTATTTAGAACCATTATACAATGACTACAGAAAAATTAAAAGCCAGAACAGAAATGGAGGTGGGCATTTTTCTTGAATATTTAGTGGGTATGTGGCATGACATAATTTATTCTTGCTGAAAAAGACGTTTGCATATAACGTTTCTTCTTTACACAGAGTTTGAGTTGATGCATGTTGATGAGTTTATAGATGAGCTGCTTCATGCAGAGCGAGTGTGTGACATCATCCTTCCTAGACTTCAGGTTGGTTGGACTTATAATGTGTAGTGTATGTGTGTGTGTGCGTATATATATATATATATATATATATATATATATATATATATATACACATACATACATACACTATATTGCCAAAAGTACTGGGTCACCCCCTTCTAATGAACAGGTTTGACTACTTTAGTAATTTCCATGAGTACAAATCTTAATGTTTAAGCATATAACGATATTTCTAGGGAATTGTGTACAAGTCATTGGTGTAGGGCTGCAACAACTAATCGATAAAATCGATTATAATCGATAATGAAAATCATCGACAACGATTCTCATAATCCATTAGTCGGGTCTGCTAACAGTGCACGTCCAACTTCAGCCGGTCGCGTCAAATTAACGTTACAGCACTGAATAACGCATTTCTATGGCCAAAATGCATCTAAAAATATTGGAGGAAACAGAATGAGATGCTGCGAGAGACGTACGTGATCCAAGCTGCACAAAACATGAGACATCTTTATTTTAAGCTTTAAGTTAATGCATTAGCGTAATGGCTTGCCTTGACAGGCGCTTTGATAGATGCGTGTGCGTCCTCAGCGCAAAAACGTTCAGTTTACGGTCATATCCTTATCTGTAAATGTCACAAATTCACGCGAGCATTTCCATTTTTGCATAAAGTTCCTTTCTGACAGTCTGCGTTAAGTTTAAATCTTTACTGAATGAGCGCGAGAGCGGCGGGCGCGTGAACGCGCGTCAGAGGGATTAATATTCAGCGCAAAAACATTCATTGTGCTGAAATATCTGTTGTTGAACGTTAAATTAAGGTTTAAAAGTCAACATGTATTGCACGTATTTTATGAGAGTATGAACTGTAAAGGGATAACTGCGTATAGTTGTCTGAATATAAATATCAGACGCTTCATAGCCGCCTTTTACAGGATTAAGAAATTACAGTAAACCTGACTGTGATCAAAGAGTTGGTTAACACGGAGTTTGTGATTTTATTCGTCTTTATTATCTTTATCATTATCTTAATTTTTGATGAAGATATTTAAACTATAGGCCTATATACAGTGCTTAACAAATTTATTAAAACAAATGTATTTAAGGTTTATAACAAATAATGTAAGCTTTGTGCCACTGGTGCTCTAAACTAACAGTATTGGTGTTTACTAAAATCATTTTTTAGCTATCTGTATTGGTTAGTCCTCCAAAATGTGTAAGCGCTTTAGTAACAGTGGGCTATTTCTAATGCTATAATATAATTATTTCTGTTATCTATGAAAGAATGAAAGGTCTATGAAAGATTTTTTCAGATACCCAATTACAGTCAAAAAGTAGCTAAACAATGCCAGCAAGAATGCATGCTGTTATGAAAGGCGGGAGGACATTTTTTTTAATGTAAATAAAAATTTAGTTGTTTCAGTTTGTTATTTGCCCAATAAATGACAATAACTGTTTTAGATTTAAACAATTCTTTGACAGATTCCTAAAATATTTGTGTTTTCTCTTTATGACAGATGGTCTAATAAATTAAGCACTGTATGTTTCCATAGCATTCAGTTAGCATGTTAGTTTGAAGGACATTGGGCAGAATGTGGAAGTGTTTTTGTCAATAAAATAAAAGAAGAAAATGTAGGGGTTTTTTAATCCGATTAATCGAAAAAAAATAATCAGCCAACTAATCGATTATCACAATAATCGTTAGTTGCAGCCCTACATTGGTGTTTGGTTTAGAGTTTTTGGCTCAAGGTCTGCATGTAAAGTCACACCAGAGGTTTTCAGCTAGGATTAGGACTTGGCTTTCTACAGACCAGTCAAGTTCTTCCACACTGACTAAATCAATCATTTCTTTTTGAACCTTGCCTTATACACAGAGGAATTGTCATGTTAGAATAGAAAAGGGTCCTGTGCCTGTCCAAACTGTTGCTTTAAAATTAGAAGCACACAATTCCCTAGAATATCATTATATGCTTAAACATTAAGATTTGTACTCATGGAAATTACTAAAGTATTCAAACCTGTTCATTAGAAGGGGGTGACCCAATACTTTTGGCAATATAGTGTGTATATATATATGTGTATATATATATGTGTATATATATATATATGTGTATATATATATATATATGTGTATATATATATATATGTGTATATATATATATATGTGTATATATATATGTGTATATATATATGTGTATATATATATGTGTATATATATATATATGTGTATATATATATATATGTGTATATATATATGTGTGTGTATATATATGTGTGTGTATATATATATATATGTGTATATATATATGTGTATGTATATATATATATATGTGTATATATATATATATATATATATATATGTGTATATATATATGTGTATATATATATGTGTATATATATATGTGTATATATATATGTGTATGTGTATATGTGTATGTGTATATGTGTATGTGTATATGTGTATGTGTATATGTGTATATATATATGTGTATGTATATATATGTGTATATGTGTATATATATGTGTATATGTGTATATATATGTGTATATGTGTATATATATATGTGTATATATATATATATGTGTATATATATATATATGTGTATATATATATATGTGTGTATATATATATATATGTGTGTATATATATATATATGTGTGTATATATATATATATGTGTGTATATATATATATATGTGTGTATATATATATATATGTGTGTATATATATATATATGTGTGTATATATATATATGTGTGTATATATATATATATGTGTATATATATATATATGTGTATATATATACACATGCATGCATACATACATACATACATATACAGGTGCATCTCAATAAATTAGAATGTCGTGGAAAAGTTCATTTATTTCAGTAATTCAACTCAAATTGTGAAACTCGTGTTTTAAATAAATTCAGTGCACACAGACTGAAGTAGTTTAAGTCTTTGGTTCTTTTAATTGTGATGATTTTGGCTCACATTTAACAAAAACCCACCAATTCACTATCTCAACAAATTAGAATATGGTGACGTGCCAATCAGCTAATCAACTCAAAACACCTGCAAAGGTTTCCTGAGCCTTCAAAATGGTCTCTCAGTTTGGTTCACTAGGCTACACAATCATGGGGAAGACTGCTGATCTGACAGTTGTCCAGAACACAATCATTGACACCCTTCACAAGGAGGGTAAGCCACAAACATTCATTGCCAAAGAACCTGGCTGTTCACAGAGTGCTGTATCCAAGCTTGTTAACAGAAAGTTGAGTGGAAGGAAAAAGTGTGAAAGAAAAAGATGCACAACCAACCGAGAGAACCGCAGCCTTATGAGGATTGTCAAGCAAAATCGATTCAAGAATTTGGGTGAACTTCACAAAGAATGGACTGAGGCTGGGGTCAAGGCATCAAGAGCCACCACACACAGACGTGTCAAGGAATTTAGCTACAGTTGTCGTATTCCTCTTGTTAAGCCACTCCTGAACCACAGACAACGTCAGAGGCGTCTTACCTGGGCTAAGGAGAAGAAGAACTGGACTGTTGCCCAGTGGTCCAAAGTCCTCTTTTCAGATGAGAGCAAGTTTTGTATTTCATTTGGAAACCAAGGTCCTAGAGTCTGGAGGAAGGGTGGAGAAGTTCATAGCCCAAGTTGCTTGAAGTCCAGTGTTAAGTTTCCACAGTCTGTGACGATTTGGGGTGCAATGTCATCTGCTGGTGTTGGTCCATTGGGTTTTTTGAAAACTAAAGTCACTGCACCCGTTTACCAAGAAATTTTGGAGCACTTCATGCATCCTTTTGCTGACCAGTTTTTTAAAGATGCTGATTTAATTTTCCAGCAGGATTTGGCACCTGCCCACACTGCCAAAAGCACCAAAAGTTGGTTAAATGACCATGGTGTTGGTGTGCTTGACTGGCCAGCAAACTCACCAGACCCGAACCCCACAGAGAATCTATGGGGTATTGTCAAGAGGAAAATGAGAAACGAGACCAAAAAGTGCAGATGAGCTGAAGGTCACTGTCAAAGAAACCTGGGCTTCCATACCACCTCAGCAGTGCCACAAACTGATCACCTCCATGCCACGCCGAATTGAGGCAGTAATTAAAGCAAAAAGGAGCCCCTAACAAGTATTGAGTACATATACAGTAAATGAACATACTTTCCAGAAGGCCAACAATTCACTAAAAATGTTTTTTTTTTTTTTTTATTGGTCTTATGAAGTATTCTAATTTGTTGAGATAGTGAATTGGTGGGTTTTTGTTAAATGTGAGCCAAAATCATCACAATTAAAAGAACCAAAGACTTAAACTACTTCAGTCTGTGTGCATTGAATTTATTTAATAGACGAGTTTCACAATTTGAGTTGAATTACTGAAAGAAACTTTTCCGTGACATTCTAATTTATTGAGATGCACCTGTATATACATACATATGTATGTGTATATAACATACATACATACATTTTTTTTTTTTTTACTTAAATTGAATGCATTTGTGTTGTCCTTTGAAGTAATATGAATTGTATTGAGTCATTTATGTTATAAAATAATGTGTCCACATTTATTTATTTTTGTTTTTTTTTTTTCACAGAAGAGACAGGTTTTGGAGGAAGCTGAGCTGCTGGATGCTCGCATTAGTGCTCTGGAAGAAGATCTGGATGAGGTGGAAACCAGTGATGAGGAGGATGAGGAAGAAGAGAAGGTAAAAGTGAACTCACAATGTCTGACAATCTATCCAATTAAAAATTATTATTAATAGTTATATATAACTATTTGTGATTGTTAAACACAACCTTTCCATATGTACTGCAGCCAGAGAGAGTGCAGCCACTAGAGCCACACAGAAGAAGTTATAGAGATATGGACCGGCCACGCAGGTCTCCTTCTCCACGCTACAGACGCAGCCGCTCACCCAGAAGGTCAGTGATGGTGCTAGTCATCCATGAAGATTATATTATTTCATGTTTCTGGCTTAACAGATGAATAATTAATCTTCTTATTCTCTTCGTTGTTTTTTTTTCTTTTTCTTATTTTAGACGGAGCAGGTCACCTAAAAGACGAAGGTATATAATGAAGTTGTTTTAGGCACATTATTAGTGTCTTAGATACAAGTGGGGCAATTATTTTAGGAGATTATAGTGAAATACATTGTCTGATTCCTCTGTTCATTCAGTCCATCACCCAGACGTGATCGAGATCGGGACCGTCATCGCAGCAAAAGTCCCCGCAGGCACCGCAGCAGATCCAGGGACAGAAGGCATCGCTCCAAATCTCCAGGTACAGCAAGGCTGTTTTGAAGTACTCCAAGAAAATAAGTCACCACAATTTGTTATTTAAAATAATTACAGTAATTGGCAAAACTGATAATTAAGAAATATTGGCATATTTTCTTCCAGGTCACCACAGAAGTCACCGGCATCGCAGTCACTCCAAGTCCCCAGAAAGGTAATGCTTATATCAAATGAATTTAAATAATTGTATTTGTTTTTACCCTCTTGTTTCATGGTGCAGTTGTCTCTTTATGTTCCAGTCGGTCAAAGAAGAGTCACAAGAGAAGTCGAAGAGGAAACGAGTGATCTCCTTTTTCTGTGTGAATTTATATATATATATATATATATATATATATAGATATTTTTGTGCTCCGTAACATATGGAGACAGTGCAATTTTCTGTGTAAACTGCCCAAGCCCAATTTAGTCTTCATAGGTTTTTGATGCTGTTTTGTACTTTTAATTGAAATTTACAACCACAAATTGACAGAAATTTCCATTCTGAATTAACAGTACTGTGTAAAATAAACATTTGATGTATTGTACTTTCCATTTTTCCTGTTATAAAGATAATGATTGAAACAGTCTACGAGAAAATTTCCTTTGCTGTTATTTTGGTATGATTTCAGTTTCTGAATTTGGAGAATTTTGTTTGATTCTATGACAGAATTGAAGTTAAACAGCTAAAGCTAAGAGAAGACTGGACATAACCACTCATACTGTTTTAGTGCTCTGGGGTAAAGTTGGCCAAACTGCACTTAATTTCATTAGAGATTAAATATTTTCAATATAAGGTAGGGTGATAAGCAAAACAAAGCGTCACTAACTTTCTCTTTTACTTAAAAATAAATAAATAAATAAAAAGACGTAGAAGGTAATGAGCAAAACAAAGCATAGCTAACTTTCTCTTTTACTTTTAAATTTTAAAAGAAAACGTAGAAGTGTACAAAGGGTGGTGGACTTCATAGATTAAAGAACACTTGAATGAGTTTCCGATTGAACATACTATTTTAATATGATCTGTGACTAAAATTACATGTTTTTTTATTTGGCAAATAGTGAATATCAAATTTCCTTTTAATTTTTATCCTAGAAAAGAGTCTGGCGGTGAGGAAATTGCTGTAATGTTAATATTATGGAGACTTTTATTTTGATGGTTTTTAAGAGAACAACGAACAGGAAGTAAATACGTCAACGTTATGAGAAAATATTAAAATTTTTAATCAGCCTGGATAGTTATATAGCGGAGAAATTCCTTGACCTATTAATACACTGTAAGTATCTGAACATAATATAAAACTATCCCTGACCTAGGAAAAATATTCCTTGTTATGATGCGCCACATGGGACACTAGTTGACCTGATTTTGCAGGGAGAAACGCAGCATATTCAACGCGATCTGCCACTTGTCATTCATTCTAATAAGTTTTACTGTCGAATGGTATGTTATCCAACTGTCTGTGTGATTCACGGCACTAACTAGACAATTTAGAGGAAACTGATCTAGAATAATGACTGGAGGTGTGCCAGTAATGCATGGAGGTTAAATGGACGTGACATGATTTAAACTCCCTTATTAAAATACAAAAACTGTGTTTCAAACTAATTTACTTATTAATTTTATCATGTTTACTAAACCAAAGGTTATGCTATCCCAAAAATGCAGTCCAGGATGTTTTACAATATTTATATCCTGCTAGAGCTGCTGTGGAAGTCAGCTGATAAGTCAGCAGGTTACACTTCCTTTCATTCTGCTTCTGAATTTGAGCACTGAACGGTTTGCATTCACTGCGCCTCCTGCAACCTTTCTGTGAGTCTTTAGGGTTTAGATTGATTTACTAGAAGAGGGATTAAATCATAGATTTAATATCCTAAAGTCTGTTCCATGTATGAACACTGTACGAATTATGTTCTGTTTTCTTTTCTCTGAAGGCACACAGGATGAGTATGAATGACTTTGCTGTTCTCAGCACTGGGCGAAAGATGCCCCTTGTGGGACTTGGGACGTGGAAGAGTGAACCAGGACAGGTAAGATTTCTGTGTATCATCCCAACTGTAATTATGACCGAATTTGAATCTGAATATGCTGTATTGAGAATGACAGCAGGTTTACTAGGAGCTACGGTTCTTCAGTATATTATCCAACATTTTCTGCAATAATCTTTTGCTTTAATTATTGTGTATGTGTGTAGAACTCCAAAAAGCATTTTGTATAAATATGTTATCAATTGCAGGTAAAACAGGCAGTTATTTGGGCACTGCAATCTGGCTATCGGCACATTGACTGTGCTCCCGTTTATGGGAATGAGCCAGAGATCGGTGAAGCATTTCAGGAAATGATGGGACCTGAAAAAGTAGGTCAACCAAGTAGATTACAAACATGAAACACATACCACACACTGAAATATATAATGCATGTGTGCTTTACAACTGTTGTCTTCTTTCAGAGCATAAGGCGAGAGGATGTATTTGTGACCTCCAAACTGTGGAACACAAAACACCACCCAGATGATGTGGAACCATCTCTTTTAAAGACTTTGAAAGATTTGAAGCTGGAGTATCTAGACCTTTACCTCATCCATTGGCCACATGCCTTCCAGTAAGCCTCCAGCTCTTCTCATAATGAATATATATATATATATATATATATATATATATATATATATATATATATTAATTCAATGTACACACACACATAGACAAAGTTCTATGTATGAATGACTTTGAATTAATTTTCTCAGAACTAACTTAAGTTTTAAAATCTAAAAAAAGAGATTAAAGGGTGCAAAACTCTGCAATAGTCCATTGTTATAATAGTCTTATTTAGGGTATCTTGTTTATTGCTTATAAACATGATGTTTTCTTTATCTCCTTTGGGGAATTAATTATGAAATGTTCATTAGTAGGGATAGTCCACCCAAAAATGAAAATTCTGTCATCTTTTAAAGAATTTTGAAGACTGTTGGTACTAAACAATTTTAGTTCCCATTGACTGTCAATGTATGGTAAAAAAATAAATAAATAAAATAATGGAAGTCAATGGGAACTGAAATGGTTTGGTTACTAACAACATTCGTCAAAATATCTTCCACCAAAGAAAAAAGTCATACAGGTTGGAATGAAATGAGGGTGAATAAATAGGACAGAATTTTCATTTTTGGGTGGACTATCCCTTTGATGTGCTCTGCCTTTTTTCAGATACCAGTCAAGTGTTTAATCTTCTTATTTTTGTCCAGACGAGGTGATACCTTAATTCCTAGGAAGGAGGATGGAACCGTGCTGTATGACAACATAGACTACAAGCTGACATGGGCTGCTATGGAAAAACTTGTGGGAAAGGGCCTTGTCAGGGCCATCGGACTCTCGAACTTCAATAGCAGGCAGATTGATGACGTCTTGTCAGTTGCAAGCATCAAACCAACTGTTTTGCAGGTCAGAAAAAAATTTGATATTATAATTTATGTGGTCCATTATATCAGTTTGTAGAGTAACAGTAGTGTTTTGCAGGTGGAGTCCCATCCATACCTTGCACAGGTTGAGCTGTTGGCTCACTGCCGGGATCACGGTTTGGTGATGACCGCCTACAGTCCGCTGGGATCTCCTGACCGAGCCTGGAAGCATCCAGAGGAGCCTGTGCTGTTGGAGGAACCAGCCATTGCTGCGCTAGCCAAGAAATACAACAAGACTCCTGCACAAATCATCATCAGGTAAATTCAGGCTTTTGTACTAGTTGTGCAAGGTTTCTTCACTGGTTGTTACATAATATTTATTCTTTGATATTTTGTCAGGTGGCAAACTCAACGAGGAGTAGTGACTATCCCAAAGAGCATTACACAGTCTCGGATCAAAGAGAATATCCAGGTTTCTGCGTGTTTTTCTTTACTCTTTCATGTTCTAGAGTGTTTATGACTATGTATTGTAACCATGCAATACATTTGCTCTGCTCATTTACAGGTGTTTGATTTCACTCTTGAACCTGAAGAAATGAATCAAGTGACAGCATTGCACAGAGGCTGGCGTTACATTGTGCCAACCATTACTGTAAGTTACATTACTGTAAGCCACATCATACAACATAGCACCAAAGTTTACATGGCCATTAACAAAGAGGTTACTTTAAAATGAAATATAATGTTGAAGCTGCTGTTTTTAAGTGTGCTGAGTGTTAAGACTCTGCAAATCAAATGCATTCCAAAAGTAGTTTGCGATTACATACAATATCTATTTGCATCTGTTTTTGTAGGTTGATGGGAAGTCTGTCCCCCGGGATGCAGGACATCCTCTCTACCCATTTAATGACCCCTATTAATACACACTTCTGCGTGATTCTGTGCCTTGGAACCAATGCCCATTCACTACTCTGTATACTTCTAAACATAATAAAACATTTTTGTTACATATTGAAATGTGTGCTTGATTTTTTTATTTTTTTTTTCATGTGGAATGAAACTTAATGAACAAGGGCTGATGTTAAATGCATTCACAATGTTTAAGGGTGAATTTTATGAAACTTGTCAAGAATATGCCTGGATTATCACTTTTAAAAAACAAATTTACATTTTGAAAATAAAACATGTTTTTAAGATCCTTAATGTTATTTTGACTCTTTTTTTTGTCAATTAATCAGACTCTAACTACCGTAATTATATATATATATATATAATTTAAAATATATTGGCAAAATATTTAATTGTAAAAATGCCTGAATGTTTAACTATTTCTATTACCCTCCCTCTTGGAAAGGTAATTGATAAAGAAAGTTGTTATATATTAATATAATAATAATAACTATTATAATCATTAGTTTTATTATAGAATATAGAATAGAATTTATTATATTTTATTCACAATAACACCAGGAACATGTTTTAAATAAGAAAGTGAAAAAGGTCTATTTGTATAAAAATAATTTCATATAAATATTAACAAATAAATAACATTTCACAACAGTCTCACAAAATCCAGATAAAATAGACTTTCCATTCATCTTGTCGAGTTAGACATATTACAATCTTATAGTTCATGTGGCTTTAGCAGAAGCGTAATATGGTTACTTGCCCTTTAAATTTATTCTCCCGCGTTTTTGTGACAGGGTCGTAGTTCAGCGGAAGTAAGGCTTGTATCCGTATTTAAAGGCGCCAACAAAGACTAATTCAGGAACAGCTTCACAAACCTGCCATCTGTACACACATCATCCAGCAGCACACTACAGCTTAGTTTATTTAACGCGTTAAAATGCCCGAGGAAACAGCAGCTGCTTCAACTGCCGAAAGGTAAAATACCATTTTTAAGTTTAGTGCGCTCCAGAGAAGTAAGCAGATGTTAAAGGAAGCCCGAGTGAAAGGTTTTGGTTGGTTTCGTTTGATAACAAAGCTGCAGCAGCTCCGTCCTTGTCAGGAAAAATGTGTCGCCCTCGTGCTTCTACTCGCTTTTCTCGCGCGCCCGGACATCGTCGCACGCGACGGGATGGCATCACCGTTGATTCCCGTTGACGTGTTGTGTTTGGCTGCTCTCATTTGGCGGGAGAGGGTTTAATATGAACGGCTAGCTTGTTTATAATATATCCTAAATGAGGAAATTCCCGCTCTGTTGACACGCAGTCATGAATGGCCGTCGGTGAGCACGGCGCTGCATGGCTGCACACGCGCCGAAGTCGGGCGTTAAGTTTGAAAGGTGGCGGTAACAACACAAATATCACTTTAAATTGCCCACTTTGAGTATTATACTGATATTAAACTGTGGCGTTAGATGCTAGCCATAAACGCGTGTAATGTTGACACACTGTCAAGAAATAACAGTCATAGTAGCATCGTGCTAACTTTGGTCCTTCGCAGTGAGCTTCTGAAGCAAACTTTAGTGAAATTTTGCTCTCATTGGACGTATTCTTCAGACGAAGCAAGGCTTTTTAATAATGTATGACTATAGTTTTGTATTGTTTGTCTTTGCAGTATGGAGGAGAAACCTTCCTCGTCAAGCGCTGCAGACAGGTGAGTTGTTATCAGTTTTATTAAAACTGCTCCGTTCACTAAAATGAGTTGAGATTCGTTACTCATATTTTCGTTTACTTTTGCAGCTCCATCGATGTTTCTGAGGAAGCAAAGAAGCTGATTGGCACAGGCAACCGGCACTTAGTGATGGGTGATGTTGTGTCTGCGGTCAGTGTGCTCCAGGAGGCTTGTGCTATGCTGTGAGTACTGAAGAGATATTGTAATGCATATGAATTATGCAAAGAGAATGTGTGGTACTTGTCATTGTTTGAATGTGTACACTTTTTAATATTAAGCTCTATATTTACATAATGTAATTTCCCCCCTTAAGAGCTGAAAAGTATGGAGACACTGCTGATGAATGTGGTGAAGCTTTTTTCTTGTGTGGGAAAGCCCTTCTGGAGCTTGCCAGGTATCTGGATTAATTAGAATTTAATGCATTATATTTATAAAAAGAAAAATCAGTTTTTCTAACTTTTGTTGTTTTTAATACTACTTTAGGATGGAGAATACAGTGCTTGGTAATGCTTTAGAGGGAGTCCCAGAAGAATCCTCTGAAGAGGGCGAGAAACAGAATGACTCTAAGATTGAAAGCGCAGACAACTTGGATGGTTTGTATTTTAAGTTTTGTTTGTTAGTTAAAATTGATAATTTTGTGCTTTTTTCATGTATGCTCGGGGCTTGACATCACATTTGCAAAAAGGCTGTTTCCAAAGAACCACTAAGTTGACAGTTGTCAGTGTTCTGCACATATTGACAATGCATAATTTGATTCTGATTAAGAGGGACTCTAAGGCTGATGATACATGGGTCAGCTTATTGAGAAATGTTGCTGGGCAATGTTGGTGTCAATGGACAACCAGGTAAAACACGGGGCCCTTGACCGATCTAACATATCCAGATAGAAATTAGTTACGATTCTCAGTGAGAGTGCCAAAGCAACATTTCTTAAAAGTTGCCCTGTGTATCATCAGCCTAACTGTAACCTAGAAATATCCCTCCGTTTGTACTATGATGCAGAGAAAACCAGAGATGAGCTTCGAGTACAGGTTTATGATGCCATGTCAGAGGACAAAACTCAGTCAGAGGTAGAAAAAGAGCTGGGGGAAGGTGAGCAGAAGATCCAAGAGGAAGTTAAGGAGAAGCAGGAGAAGGTTGAAGCACCAAAGGAAGGGGATGCAGCACCAGCTGAACACGAGGCAAAACCTGCTGAAAATGAGGAGAAACTAGCTGAGCATGAGGCAAAACCTGCTCAAGATGAGAAACCTGCTGAAAAAGATGCTGAGAAGTCAGAAGGTGTGGATGAACGTGCTTCTAAAAAGGAAGAGGTCACCGTGTCAAATGGAATAACTGAAAAGGTTGAGGAGAAAAATGGAAATGAAGAACCCATGGAAGAGGATGGCGGAGGTAGTGAAGCATGGAATCTGGGGAGCACAAGATTTTGCGTATTACCTTTGCTAAACTTCACTTGGTGAATCTTTTAAACACTGGTGGATCCATGGAGTATTTAGCTTTTAAGCTGTAGTGTCACTAAGGGTGTCCAAGGTGAGGGGTTTTCACATTAGGTCAATGGCAGTGAGTTTAACATCTTTGGTTTTAGATGACGACGATGATGATGATGACGACGATGAGGATGCAGAGGGTGACACAAAGGATAAGGTTTGTAATCCATTTTATTTATTTATTTTTATTTTTTTTATTTATTTATTTTTTTTTTTTTTTTGTCCGTCTTCATTGATTTTTACTGGTTTATCATTGTGTCTTTGTGCTTTAAGGAGAGTGAGGAGGATGAAGTTGGAAACCTGCAGTTGGCCTGGGAGATGCTTGAGGTTGCAAAGGTGATTTATAAAAGGTATGCCCTCATTACATACCTTTTTTAGATCATTTTAATTCTGCATTTGCGCAAGCTTCATTTCAAAAGACACATGATCTTTTATTTGGTTTGAAGAAAAGACAGCAAAGAAGATCAGCTAATGGCGGCACAGATTTACCTGAAACTTGGAGAAGTTGGAGCTGAATCAGGTGTGTATGTGGTAGGAGTAGATGAAACTACGACTTCATTTTAAGGACCTTTTTGGGTTTCACAAGTTGCTGTAAAATTGAAATTACCCTTCATTAGTCACTCTTCATTAACTAGTCTCTCCGTTTTGTTTTATGTAGGTAACTACAGCCAGGGCCTGGAGGACTTCAATGAGTGTTTAACCTTGCAGCTGAAACACCTTCCCTCTCATAGTCGTCTTCTGGCTGAGACTCATTACCAGCTGGGCACAGCTTACAGCTACACAGCCCAATACAGCCAAGCCATAGAGCACTTCTCCAACTCTATCAAAGTCATCGAGAGCCGTCTTGGTAGGAACATTTTCACAGTGGGTTTTGCCAGTCCTCATGCGTTTAACTGAGAATTTGCTTGCTGATAACACTAGTTGCCATGAGCAAGCATGGTACTCTCAATTGATTTCCACATCACTCTTCCTCCAGCTATGCTTCAGGAGGTAATAGACAAGGCGGAAGGTGCAGAGGCAGCAAAGGAGGAGAAGAGCGAGCTTGAGGAGTTGAAACAGTTACTGCCAGAAATCGCTGAGAAGATTGAAGATGCCAAGGAGAGCCAGAGGACGGCTGCTGAAGCATCTGAGGCCATCCATCAGACTCTTGTGAGTTGCATTAGGGCAATAATGCAAATGCATGAAGCATGTTATCCATTGTTCAATGCTTTGCAGTGGCTGATGACAAATCTGATATCGGCTTATATTATACATTTAATGAATATGGTACTGCTCTTAGTACGCACAAAAAAAAAAAAAAAAAGTGGCTCAAGTTGGGCATGTGGGTCATTCAGGATGCAGCGACGATGGATAAAGAGGCAATGATGAATAGTTTGGAATATGTTTGTTACAGGCAGGAGCATCCACTTCATCTGCATTCCCAGCTGAAAATGGCGGCCCATCCTCATCTACTGCTAGTCAGGTGTGTGCATGCTTAATGTTACCTTACTCTAACATTAGGGATGGGTGATGCTTTCTTACAATTTCTTAAACGGGCCATAAATCTTCCTGAAGTAAATCCTCATTTTGAATATCTCAAACTAAGCTCTAAGGGGTGTTTCTTCTCTTTAGGAGGACCTTAAGCCTATAATGTATTATGCCACCCTAAAATGCCTGTTTTCAGATTCCTGTGAGACCAGTTGATGGTGCATCTTCCTCAAAATCTGCATCTGACATTTCACACCTTGTTCGCAAAAAGGTGAGTATCTATCCACTGAAGTGTAATTTTAACCTTTGCAGTAGACCTTAGGTTGGGGGGGAAACTAGCATGTACATTACAACTGGAGTGAATGAGGGTAGTCTGCCCATAAAGGGACATCTGCATTGCTACCTTCTCTTTAGTTGAGGTTAATTATGCATGCTTTGTCATGAGCTGAATTTGCCAACTAGGTTGTTTGTTGCTTGGTGCTTCTGTGGTGTTTGTGCTTCATTATTGTGGCTTGGCATATTGTAGTTGTGGTGTTGAAGTGGCCATGTGTGCTTGAGTAGCATGTAGAGAATCGGTGTTTAGCGCAAAAAATAAGTGCGTGTTCTGTCCTGCTTTATTCCTGCACAGAGGAAACCAGACGAGGAGAGTCCAAAAAAGGACAGTGATGCTAAAAAGACTAAACAGGAGACCTCAGTTAATGGCAGCGGTGACTCTGCCCACAACAGCAGTGGAGTCCAGGAGAAAATGGAGCAGGAGGCGAGTTGATAGACTTGCTGTTTCCTTTTAATACAGTCACAGGGCTCAACAATTAGGACCGTTCGATAGCCCAGGGCCAGCATAAAAGATGCTTGGGACAGCTGACAGAATTGTCACTGCAGCATCATCTCAAAAGTCATTTTCACATGTTAAGTCAGTTTTAATATTCAAACAAGAAGCTGCGAACTAGCTCTGTACATGAGCACGGTTTGGCTCTTCTGCGCGTGCGCAGACCGTCACACAAACAAAGCGTGCAAGTTCTCTTTTGTATCTTGTGCAAATATACATCAAATTGTCAACGTCTGTTTTGGCAAGTATTAACGTAAACCGTCGGTTAGGTTTTAACGATGTAAACAAAAATCTGTGCCAGTATATTTAATTATACACTGGATTATAATGTGACAGCGGCCTAAAATACCTGCTGTTGTTAATTTAAAAAAAAAAAAAAAAAATGGAAAAAGCCACTCACTGCTCTTGACTGAATAACTTCCTGTAGTGTTAGAAATGAGTATTTGTCATACAGGTGAAGATTATGCAGTGTTTTATTTGACATTTGATTTTAGTTTGTCGTAGCCCATTTCTTTGATTTGAATACTACTGTTAGACCTATCTGAAACTTGAAGTGCTGTTCAATTTAATTGTGTATTTTCTTCTGAATGTAATTGTTACTGACTTTTCTTTAATGTTTGAAATTAGTCTAGTCTAGTGTTAGTTTTTGTGATATTGAGAATTGTGAGGTTCATTGAATTCTAAAACATTGGCGACGTAACCTTGTTTGAATAAAAGGGTCAAAAACTAAACTTGAGAGGACTGATTCGGCTGGATGCATCTTTACACATACTGGCAAAATCCTGTCTCGGAGGGAGTATGCTTTATCTGAATATTGGTTGACTGGCTGAGCTAATGGAATTGGTTGGAGTATTGCATCTGGAGTTTTATCATTTGCGTAGCATTAGTTTAGTGCTTGGACTTAACTTGAACAATTTGTTTCTTTGGTGTTTGTTTTAATATCTTCATTTTCTTTTGCAGCCAGCCAGTTCTTCCTCTGTGGAGACGTCAGCGTGATGGGCATCTTCTGATTGACCACTTACCTTCCAACCAGCAGAGCATGCCTGCCTCATATACTCTCCATGAACAACTTTTTCTCTTTGTTTTGTAAATAACCCGTTTTCTTTGTCTGTCCAATTTTTGTATAATTGTAGTAAACTTTCAATAAAGGATATTTGCATATGTGAATGTGGCTTTCAATATATTACCTCTTTGTTTTAATAATGCTCTGCTCCAAATATAGCAGGCGCTCCAGTGGAATCATGGAAGTGATGGGATGATAATAATGACTATAATATTAGCTGTAAGATATTACTTTTTTTTTCTTTTTTTTTTTTTTTTTTTTTTTTTTTTTTTGATAGTGTTAATTATAAAGCTTTCATATAAAACTGTTGCTAAAACAATGGGAAGCTAAGAAAGCTTGTACACAAATGTAAAAGACAAGTAATTTATCAGTATCTTAAAATACAGTTCATAACAGATGTAAGACAAAACCGATCTGTTTGTAGTCGTTTAAATTTACAACGCCGGCTTTAAGTTATGCAATTTTCCTCTAACTGGTCTCTTTCACGTGATCTGTCTGTGGCAGTGATGAAGGTAATGGATTGGCTGAGGGTTGCAATGTATTACATGGTTCTTGGTTTGCCAGGGTTGTGTTTGAGACCACCTAAACGAGACACATTTGATGCTGTCAGCTTATCAAATGCTTTGCAAACTTTGCTATGAAAAAGCATAAGACAAATATTTTGCATACCGTGGATATGTACTTATATTGGTAGGTGTTGTTGGGGTCAATCTTTTCAAGGGTCTGTTCATCTCCATCACGAGCATTTGCTACCCGAAGACAAAGTTCCATGTTACCCAGCTTAGAAAAAAAAAGAACAGCATTTAGTCAGATTTAATTAAATTATAACTCCTGTAGGCCATTTAACCTAGTTGAGACTTTTAGCTTTTAGTATTTGATAAACATACTTGTGGCACAGAATTCAGTTGACCTGGACTTAAGGATGCTTGAACTGGGAGAAAGTGGAAGGGAAGCCTCCAGTGACCACTGTGAACCTGGTTGTGCTGGTCAAAGAGATCAAGCTTAGCCCAGCCACAAGTCACCAAGCCCTCAGTTTCATGGTTGAACAAATCCAGACCTTTAGATGTCTGGATCTCTATGACCAAAGAGAGATCTGGAGATGGCTGTACTCTGAAATAAATTACAAATTCAATAGCGTGAACACATCTCTGTGTCCATATTTATCTCTGAACCAAACTACCTTGGCACAGGTTGCTTAACAGCCAGTATGGCATAGTTTCCAGGACTCTTGGTGGACAGTAATGGTCCTGCACGCTGGCACTGCACAGGTGGCATTGGAGTGGTCTGTCCCAACTTCTGTCCATTAAAATATAACCCTGCCAATAAACGCACTGATCTCAAAGTATCTTCAACACCCATCACCAGGTCATAGAAGATCACAAAGCCAGCCCTGTACACACACACATTCAGACAACAGCTGAACTTATTGTCATATATTTAGTGTGACGTGCGTGCATCTATAGGGACTATATGAGAAAAAGAAAAATGAATCAATAGAGGACGAGGTGAAAATGTGTCTTACACAGGATCATAAGGAGCAGGACTGAGAGCTGCCATCAGATCAGTTACATGGGAAGCCATCAACCAATGCTCATTTGAACTCTGATCCTGCAATATTGGTAAATACATATACACCATATAATTCTTCTTCTCTATCATTCTCACTATCACCGTCACTCAAAGAGAATTTTGTGCATTCTCAAAAACAGATTTTACGTCAGTATTAATTAAGATGACTGAAGTTTTGGCTCACCAGTGGCAGAGCAGAGTGTGTTATGGCCATAGAAGATCCAGGAAAAACGGGCAGAGGATGGCGTGGTGGTCTCTCTATTTCTCTCCTTAAAAAGGCGATCTCAGTTTGGAGGCTAGCCATTTGATGGATGTGGTCTTTCTGGATATCAATGAGCCCTGATCCAGAAAATATTCATTCAAATATATATACAGGTGCATCTCAATAAATTAGAATGTAGTGGAAAAGTTCATTTATTTCAGTTGTAGCGTTTGGACCAATCAGACACACATTTGTTCTAACACTGATTTAACAGATAGATTAGATTTAGATTAGAACACTCACAGACCCCTCACCCAACACACATTCTGGGTGCCGTATGTCTGTCCATGACTCCAGGCCCCCCGGTGCCATGGCAACCTATCTGATAACACTAGTTTTATTGGTCAAAGGAATGCGGGCAGAGCAATATTTCCCTTTAGGAAAGACATAATGCCCATAAAAGTGGACTCTTCTCTATTTAATTCATAGGAAAACCTTCCTTTGAATTAACACCCATATCCTTCAGGTCATTGTGTATATTGTTACTGTTTTTGTATATTGTCTTTTGTACTGTATATTGTTTTATACATGCTTATGATAGATCACTAGTTAATATCACCCCATTCATTCTATGTTTGGTCTCTATCCATTCGTCTTCGGATGATCTAAATGACAGTGTATATTACGTTGATACCTATGCAACATATTAGTGTTCTAAGAATCTTTAATAGTTTGTCTATCGACTATTAAATCCAACCCCATGCAAATGACCATGCTCAGAGACAAAGAGTCGTAAAACCTTCCCTCCAAAGAGAATGGAGACCATTGGCTCTTTGACTCCCCAGAGGTGTGACCTCTATACCAGATAAAGGTATCACTCACAGGTCTGGCCTCTCCTCTTCTAAAAAACCTCTCTTCTAAGAAAAGCTCTTCTGCTATCTTCTGACGGAGAGCCCGAACCGGTGCAGGCGCGCCGGTGGGCCCCCAACATAGAGCCGTGAGTGATCTCCCCAGCCTGGGGGATAACTCTTGACCACAAAGACCCAGTCTGCGGTTCTGTTAGGCCACAAGAGGATGAGGAAGATGTGAGCTGGAGCTCTTCTGGACCCTTAAGTTATTGTGCCAGGCTTATGGCCTTGTCTTTCCATTCAATCAAAGCTCCTCGGACCTCAGCAGATCCCTTTCTTAACTCTTTTTCCACTCTCTACCTGGAAGACATTTCTACCTCAGAACATCTTTGGAATTCATCACTCTTCAACCCGGAAGAACATGACCGCGAATCCAAAAACCTTGAAACCATCAAGACTTTTCATCCGAGACCGCATTCCATCACGACAAAAGGAAGTGCAAGTATAATACATTTAACTAAACGAAACAGAGGTGTAGTATAAGTTATAGACCCCATTATAAACGGCGCTGATGGTTTTACTCAGGTGGTTAAATGACTTTTTCCATAACTGCATTCTTTGGTTTTCCTGATGGTTTCATCCATCAACTCTCATTAGCCCTTTCCCCATGTATGAGCGTTTGTTTGTTTGTTTGTTTGTTAGACTAGTTTGCGTTAGTGTTTAGTTAATAAAACTCTTGTGCACAAATTACAAGAGTTTCTGATTCTGCCTTGCATATGAATGTCCCTTTACGATTTTGACCCTTGCTACATGCTCTAATGCATTAATAGGAAGATATTTTCTGTGGCTACGGAAATATCCTTTCTTAGAGTTGATATGAATTTACACTGAATGTTCGCTGGACGAACAGATCAGCTGATGGCAATTTAACTCTGCGACAGTTATTACTGTCAGCCGATATAAATAATTGTAATTAATCATAATTAATTGTAATTATTTATATACAATTCCCTTTTGAGCTAATTTGCTACACAGTAATTCAACTCAAATTGTGAAACTCGTGTATTAAATAAATTCAGTGCACACAGACTGAAGTAGTTTAAGTCTTTGGTTCTTTTAATTGTGATGATTTTGGCTCACATTTAACAAAAACCCACCAATTCACTATCTCAACCAATTAGAATACTTCATAAGACCAATAAAAAAAAAAAAAAAAAAAAAAACATTTTTGGTGAATTGTTGGCCTTCTGAAAAGTATGTTCATTTACTGTATATGTACTCAATACTTGGTAGGGGCTCCTTTTGCTTTAATTACTGCCTCAATTCGGCGTGGCATGGAGGTGATCAGTTTGTGGCACTGCTGAGGTGGTATGGAAGCCCAGATTTCTTTGACAGTGGCCTTCAGCTCATCTGCATTTTTTAGTCTCTTGTTCTCATTTTCCTCTTTACAATACCCCATAGATTCTTTATAGGGTTCAGGTCTGGAGAGTTTGCTGGCCAGTCAAGCACACCAACACCATGGTCATTTAACCAACTTTTGGTGCTTTTGTCAGTGTGGGCAGGTGTCAAATCCTGCTGGGAAATGAAATCAGCATCTTTAAAAAGCTGGTCAGCAGAAGGAGGCATGAAGTGCTCCAAAATTTCTTGGTAAACGGGTGCAGTGACTTTGGTTTTCAAAAAACACAATGGACCAACACCAGCAAATGACATTGCACCCCAAATCATCACAGACTGTGGAAACTTAACACTGGACTTCAAGCAACTTGGGCTATGAGCTTCTCCACCCTTCCTCCAGACTCTAGGAGCTTGGTTTCCAAATGAAATACAAAACTTGCTCTCATCTGAAAAGAGGACTTTGGACCACTGGGCAACAGTCCAGTTCTTCTTCTCCTTAGCCCAGGTAAAACGCCTCTGACGTCTGTGGTTCAGGAGTGGCTTAACAAGAGGAATACGACAACTGTAGCCAAATTCCTTGACACGTCTGTGTGTGGTGACTCTTGATGCCTTGACCCCAGCCTCAGTCTATTCCTTGTGAAGTTCACCCAAATTCTTGAATCGATTTTGCTTGACAATCCTCATAAGGCTGTGGTTCTCTCGGTTGGTTGTGCATCTTTCTCTTCCACACTTTTTCCTTCCACTCAACTTTCTGTTAACATGCTTGGATACAGCACTCTGTGAACAGCCACCCGAAGGGTGTCAATGACTTTCTTCTGGACAACTGTCAGATCAGCAGTCTTCCCCATGATTGTGTAGTCTAGTGAACCAAACTGAGAGACCATTTTGAAGCCTCAGGAAACCTTTGCAGGTGTTTTGAGTTGATTAGCTGATTGGCATGTCACCATATTCTAATTTGTTGAGCTAGTGAATTGGTGGGTTTTTGTTAAATGTGAGCCAAAATCATCACAATTAAAAGAACCAAAGACTTAAACTACTTCAGTCTATGTGCATTGAATTTATTTAAAACACGAGTTTCACAATTTTAGTTGAGTTACTGAAATAAATGAACTTTTCCACGACATTCTAATTTATTGAGATGCACCTGTATGTATATATAGAAATATTCTATAGTAACATCAAATATTATGCCCATATACCTTTTGTGAATAGTATAAGCATGCAAATTAGAGACATAACACACATTTTCTATCAAATGTTGAACGTCGCTTTGTCATTCTCAAGATGTCAGATCTAAGAGGAACAGTGATACCGTGCTCTCGTTTGTTCTTATCCCTGGCCAGCTGGATTCTGAAGATTTCCTCTTCAAGCCTTTGGTTCTCCTGCTCCACAGCAAGAACATCAGGGTCCAGCACTCTGTGAGGAGACTTCATACCTGGTGGGACAGAAACAAGATACACTATATTGCCAAAAGTATTGGGTCACCCCCTTCTAATGAACAGGTTTGACTACTTTAGTAATTTCCATGAGTACAAATCTTAATGTTTAAGCATATAATGATATTCTAGGGAATTGTGTGCTTCTAATTTTAAAGCAACAGTTTGGACAGGACCCTTTTCTATTCTAACATGACAATGCTTCTGTGTATAAGGCAAGGTTCAAAAAGAAATGATTGATTTAGTCAGTGTGGAAGAACTTGACTGGTCTGCAGAAAGCCAAGTCCTAATCCAAGCTGAACACCTCTGGTGTGACTTTAAATGCAGACATTGAGCCAAAAACTCTTTACCAAACACCAATGAGTTGTACATATGGGTACAGTCATTTTAGACATTTCCAAAACTGTTGCAACAGAGATGGAAATACAATTTTTAAATACATGCATTATGTTTCCATCTTTGTTGCCACAGTTTCGGAAGTGCCTTTTTCTGTTCTAAAGAAGGGGGTGTCCCAATACGTTTGTCCATATAGTGTATGTACAAGTCATTGATGTTTGGTAAAGAGATTTTGGCTCAAGGTCTGCATTTAAAGTCACACCAGAGGTTTTCAGCTTGGATTAAGACTTGGCTTTCTGCAGACCAGTCAAGTTCTTCCACACTGACTAAATCAATCATTTCTTTTTGAACCTTGCCTCCCAGCAGGCACCAGATGTCTATGTAACGTCAGGTTGACGTTGGACATGACGTTGGACGGACGTTGCATTTTGGTTGAAAATGAAAATCGGGTTGATGTCAATATTTGACGTCAATTTGACGTTGACTTAACGTTGGATTTTGGTTGCACAACCTAAAAACAACAAAATCTCAACGTTAGCTGACGTCGGTATTGGACATCAATTTAACATTGACATTAGACGTTGAATTTACGTTGAATTTTGGTCACCCGACGTCGCAACCAAAATTTAACCAAATATCAACGTCTTATGACATTGTGTGCCTGTTTTGTGCCTGCTGGGCTTATACACAGAGGCATTGTCATGTTAGAATAGAAAAGGGTCCTATCCAAACTGTTGCTTTAAAATTAGAAGCACACAATTCCCTAGAATATCATTATATGCTTAAACATTAAGATTTGTACTCATGGAAATTACTAAAATAGTCAAACCTGTTCATTAGAAGGGGGTGACCCAATACTTTTGGCAATATAGTGTATGATCGTGGGGCTTGAAAGAATAGTGTACAATGACCCCAAAATTATTCAGACACTTACTTCAATACATCAAAATTTATGAATGTCATAGGATTAGTTTATAAAATATAACACATTGTTCAAAATTAAGACTATTTTGACATTTTCAAGTTGACAAACAACGTAAATAGTGACAAACGTTTGGGGTAAGAATTTTGATGTTTTTGAAAGAAGTCAATGTCTACCAAGGATGCATTTATTTGATCAAATACAGTAAAAACAGCAATGTTATTTTAAAAAATACAGTAAAATAAACACAGTAATATTATTAAATTTTAATATAATGTTTTCTATTTAATATATATATTTAAAAATGTAATTTATGCCAGTGATGGAATGCTGAATTTTCAGCAGCCATTACTCCAATCTTCCGTGTCACATGATCTTTCAAAAATTATAATTCTACGCTGATTTGGTGCTCTGGAAATATTTATTATTATCAATGTTGTGCTGCTTTTTTCAGGATTCTTTGATGAATGGAAAGCATTTATTTGTAACATTTTTTGTACCAACTTAAATCTTTACTGTGACTTTTGATCAATTTAAACCCTTGCTGAGAAGAGTATTATTTACTAAATAAATAAATATCAAAATCAATCAATCAATCAATCAATCTTACTGACCCCAAACTTTTGAATGGCATTTTAAGTGTCCAAATACTATTTGCAGCCACAGTTCAACGATGGTACAACTCACTTCTTCCTTTTGTCTTGCCATCAGCTCTGTGTTTTGCCTGCTCCAGTGTAAGAGCCTCTGCTTGAACGTCATGTATATTGGCCAGAACCTCTGGATCAGAACCACCAGACTGCACGTATGCCAGATGCAAAGCTCTGTTTCAAAAACAAATGCACCACAGTGCTAGAGTGTTCTGGATGGTTGCTAAGGTGTCATTAAATGGTTGCTTAGAGTATGCTGGGTGACTCCTAGGCAGTTGTTTTGGGGTTATTAGGTGGATTCTAGGCAGTTCTTAACTGGTCCCAGTCAAAATAGACAATTCCCAAGACTTAATATTATTGCATTTGCATACTTCCTTTAATGTATAAGTACACATTGTTGTTGATTTATTTATTTATTTTAATTATTTATTTATTTTAATTATTTATTTATTTTTTTGCCTCAAATCTTTTATCATTCTGGCATAAAACATAAGTTAAAATGACCAACCTTATCTGAGCAGAGAGAGGTCCATCCACAGAAGAGATCAAGTCAAAAGCAACATATTGTGTCTTCTTTTCCTCTGGTTGGTTAGAGGGGACTTCATTTGGACTGGGCCTACAACATCAGAACAGTATAAACATGCATCAAATGATTTATAGCTTCTCTGCACACTTCCTGGTTCCCTCCACTCTCTCTTACCCTTTCATTGAGTTGATGTGAGAGCTGAGCTGATGCAGAACCTCCTCGTTCCTCTGTTCCTGATACCTCAGTTCTTGCAGCACTTCTTCAAGATGAGCTGTCCTCTCCCGTCCTGCCAGCTCGGCAAGCCGCTCTTCTATTTCTGGAATAAACACGTCATTAAAAAATAGTTTAGAAGAAATTCACATCCAGTAAGTGAATTCTAAGTGAATCAATTGCTAAGTGAATTCTGTTATTTGTTTCTCAAATGATGATGTGTTTGATAGCAATCTTTTGTGGAAATGACATTGAAAACATTTTTGGAATAGAATTTAGCTAAATTAATTCCTAGCATTTTAAGTATGCTAAATACACATTTAAATAATAGTTTCACATTTTTGCATAATTAATAAAAATACAGCTTTATTGAAAATGATGCACAAGTGTTTTTTACCACTCAGATAATATTTATAATATATAATATTTATAATATAATATAATATTAAACATACTCAGATAACATTTATTTACTACATAAAATCTTTTTGATTTGTTTTGCAGTATAGAAGTGCTAGAAGTTGAAAATGTTTTATACATTCAAACAAAAATAAGCTCTATATTTTTTTACTAATTGTGAATATATCCAAAAACAATAGCTTTCTTTTCTCGATCTTATTCTGTAACCGATCTAGGAGAAGCTTACCCTCTCTCTGCTTCTCCAGCTGATTGTTGTGTGCTCTGATCTCAGCCAGTTTCTGCTCATGAAGAGCCCTTTGCTCATCAGCTCTCTGCTGGAACGAGGTCTGCTCCTCGGACACCTGAAGAACACTTACCCAATGTCCAAAACACATAATACCACAGGTGCAAACACAATATTCACATTATAAACAAATTTTTAGAACTGGCCTATATCAAACCAACCTCTGTCTGTCTTCTGGGCAGGTTTTGTTCAAACGACATCCTGAGTTTTTGAAACTATAACAGAAGATGATCAGATGCAGCATAAAAAACACTTTGAACTAAATTCATTATCTTTGTATGTGGTCTTGTACCTCCTCAGCGAGTTTGTTTAGAGCAGTATTCTCTGACACATTGTCCTGTGGTTTGTCCTGTGCACTCTTTTTCTCATCCACTTGATGATCTTTCTTTTCCTTCAGCTGGCCAATGGAAACATTTTTACTTACACTTACAGTATTATTTTGATTACCAATCAAACATTTTGGGTAGGTATGTTTTTCCCCCCGTCTTGAAACAAACATCAATATTTGATCAAATATATGTGACCGTGGACCACAAAACCAGTCATAAGGGTCAATTTTTTTGAAATTGAGATTAATACATCAACTGAAAGGTGAATAAATAAGCTTTCCATTGATGTATGGTTTGTTAGGACAATAGGACAATATTTGGAGCGATACAACTATTTGAAAATCTGGAATCTGAGAGTGCAAAAAAAAAAAAAAAAAAGAAAAAAAAAAAAAGGTTAAAATATTGAGAAAATCGCCTTTAAATTTGTCCAAATGAAGTTATGCAATGCATATGCATATTACAATTACAATTACAAATCAAAAATTAAGTTTTCATACATTTACAGTAGGAAATTTACAAAATATCTTCATGGAACATGATCTTTACTTAATATCCTTGATTTTTGGTATAAAAGAATTTTGACCCATATTGTTGGCTATTGCTACAAATATACCTGTGCTACTTATTACTGGTTTTGTGGTCCAGGGTCACAAATAAATAAAATTGTAAAATATTACAATTTAAAATGAATGTTTGAATCTATTTAATTTATTCCTGTGATGGCAAAGCTGAATTTTCAGCAGCCATTACTCCAGTCTTTAGTGCCACATGATCATTCAGATCTCTTTCTAATATGCTGATATTTGTTAATGTTTAATATTTCTTAAACATTTCTTAATCAGTGTTGAAACGGTTTTTTTTTTCTTTTTTTGTGGAAACCATAATACATTTTTTTTCATGATTCTTTAATGAATAGAAATCAAACAATTATTTTAAATATAATTTTTTGTAAAAAAAAAAAAAAAAAAAAAAAAAAAGTCTTTACTGTCACTTTTAATAAAATTCATCCTTGCTATAAATAAAAATATTTCTTTCAGAAATATCTTAGTGATCCCAAACTTTTGAATGGTAATGTATAAGGATACACATGAAATGGAAAATAAAACAAACAGAACTGTTCATTCAAATTATATATTTTTATAATACACATATTTTATTAAAACATTGTTCAACTGGAGTTTTTTGGAATAATTAAATAGCATTCAACTACTTACAACAATGAAATCAGGTCTCCTTGACCTTGTAGGATGCACCATCTTCACAGCTGCTTTCTCCTTTTGCGTGAATCCCCTTTGTCTCCATAGAGCGATTGGGTCTTTTAGGTCTGTGCCAATGCAGAATTTGGCCTTATGTTTATCCAAGAGTGCAGTAGAATGGAATGCCATCTTACAGTTTCGACAAATTAACTCTCCCAAACCTTCCATCTCTCCAGCAATTACTCTGTAGAATTTAGATTTTTTTTTTTTTTCCTATTTAAACTTTAATTTGGGCTGAATCGTAAAGATAGGAATATACTGTTTGTTAGAACGTCTGCCTTAATTTTTATGTAGTGCATTTGTTGACTGAAGTTTTGTTTGTTGGTTACAATCACCTTGGAAAAAGGGAGTGGTGAAGAATGGATGAGCTTAGAGCAAGAAGAATTCAACCCTTCAATGTTTAAATGCTTATTTTTATCCTTTGCATGAATATTTTGAACATTACCATTTGCCCTCCTAAAACATGAAGAATGTTTCCCCAAGTGTTTCAGCAGAAAACGAAAGGCTGGACATGTTTGGCAAACTGATGCAAAATATTTATTACAATTTTTTTTCTCCGATCTTTTCATTATGATGCAGTAGTTTATGTCTGCTTCGTCTCATACAGATAAACCCATACATGACACCTTTTATCTTCTCAAATCCGTAAATAATGTTATCAAAATAATCTTAATCTTCCAAAACTCACAATTTTTTATTCTTATATTTTTTTACAATCCACCCTGAATATCAAGGCTGCAGAAACAACATAATGCAAACAAAAGAAGAAGAAAACAAACAAAAAAAAACTATGTGGGAATTTTTACAGCTGTACCAAAATGAAAAAAGAAACTTAAATCTGTGATAAAAGCAATTTTTATACCCTATATCAGCAAAAACAAGGTACAAAAAAGGAGATGCAGAATTTACACCAGCAGTCCCTCATGAAATAAAGAACTTTTAAAGATGGATCTCTACTTCACTGCCAGCAGCAGGGATAGAACTCGGCGCCCAAAATGAACAGTTTAAAGAACAAAACAGAACAAAGCGTGCAAGCCATCTTACTGAATCGCTCAAAGTTCACAGTCATTACAAATCATAGACAGCTCAGATCAATTCCTGCATTGTAAACATTACATAAGCCCAATAATGTTTAATGCTTTCTATTCCATTGGGTAGATTTTATTAGGGTTTTGTGAGGGAATAAGTTCATCAGACCTTGTGTTTATTGAATACCCCTTATCAATCTACATGCAATGAATGTAAAGCTATTGAAAATGATTGCCACAGCATTATTTCTGTAAGCATGAAAATGCTTTCTATAGAGTAACTCTGAAATGTTCAGCATCTTAATATGGTTTAAATCAAACAGCTTTTAGGTAAAGGGGAAAAAACTGCTTTACACCATATATGGGCAAGAAAGAAAACAGTCTGTTTATGATTTTTGAACTTAAATTTTTCCTAAACAGTCCTAAACAACCTCAGTGAACTGAACATCTGTATGTTCGCCTAGCTTCCCAGAACGCAACATATAAAACATAGACCCTTCCATCCAAATGTTACCTTTATTCAAAAACCAGTTCCTGACAAACTCTTCCGCAAGCTAGGTTTCAAATCTAACTTTTAAACATCCTTTAAGGTTTTCTCACGTGTACTTGGCAGACATATGAAATCAGGTATATTAGTATGGTTCTGCAGAATGAAGAGAGTGAAAATGAGCAGTTTGCTGGAACTGGAGCCAGAAATGGACTGATGTTCTAGCTGCCAGATTGCGTGTGACAGTCCATTCAGTGTTGCTTTAGTTCTTCCTTGCTGTAGGGATGACTGGCTTGAGTTCATTTCTATGAGGGACTGGGAGCAACGTCGCAGTCAGCGGCTCACAATGATTGTTTCATCTTAACACTAATGCTACGAATTGTTTTTGCGAAAATGAAAAAAAAAAAAAAAAAAAAAAATAGAAAGGTGTCAAAGCCATTTCATAGAACATTCAGATGATGCCATGTTTCACGTTAAATCACGGTTATAATTGGTGTTGTTATTATTATTATGAATTAGTCTTTTTTCCCCAAGCAAAAACAAAAAAGATCTGGTGGAGGGTGTGTGTGGCTTTCTTTGACATTTCTAGTTCAGGATAAAGAACAAAATGCAGACAAGGAGAGATGGGGGGGAAAAAAAAAAAAAAAAAAAAATCAAACAAAAAGACACTGCCTATGAGCTGACAAGTGAATTCTTTTTCTCTCCGTCTGGGATATGACCGATGTTCCTTGTCCATGAAAAGAATCTTTTCTCTCTTCTTTTAGTTTGAAACAAATGGGTGTGGAGTAGACAGATTAAGTGAAAGGGGAAATGTGGGAGGGGTGTTTAAAGCCACATTAGGTATCATCATCATCGGAGGTCTGGCTGCTACTGCTCGTCTCAGACTCAGAGCCCTCTTCCAGGCCAGGGTTCGGGGTGTTCCTCCAGGTTAGCAGGGTCACACTACGTGGCTTCAAGAGCACACCGTTACGTCCCAGACCAATCTTCTTCATCTGAGAGCAAACACACATATAGTCAGGCACAAAGGGAATGAACTATAAATGTACAGGATGCGCTTCAATTTAAACCAAGAACAAAACATTAAACAACAATGTATACATTTCCCATACCTGTTCAGTTTTAGCTTGAAACTCTCTGAGTTCATCCTCAGTGAGAGGCTGGAAGTTATCATCATTTTCTGGGTATTCTTGCCATCCCATTGCCTTCAGCAACCTGTCATAGAAGGTCCACATGTGAGTATGTTGTTGTGATGTGAGCAGATCAATGTGTGTCTCTGTTCAAAAACCTAGTGTGCTGCCTATGAAGGTAGCATTACAAGATAAGTGTGCCAGTTATATATCAAAGATTACTGGTAAACCAAAAAGCAAAATGAAATGAATAAAAAGTTTAATTAATACAATGTATCTTTATTCTTAGAATATTGCAGTGCTAAACATGCTATCAGGCAACTTATGAACTCAATTGTCTTCCATGTGCATAAGAAGTGCTATTTTCATAACCTTGCTGCCCATGTACAACAATCCAAATCCCTGTGATACACCATTTAAAAGGATAGTCCACCTCAAATTAATAATTCTTTCATCATTTACTTAACCTCCTGTCCTTTCAAGTCTTTGTGTGTTTTGTTTTTCTGCTGACTTGATAATCTATTTTAAAGAATGTTTTTTTTCGGTTCCCATTCATTATATTTTTTGTCCACACAAGTCAATGGGAACCTAAACTTTATTAGTTACCAAGATTCTTTAAAACATCTTTTGTGCATAACATGAATGTGAGTAAATGATGACAGATTTTTTGTGTTTGGGTGGACTATACCTTTAAGTTAATAGAAGGCATTTGCTCATGTAGGCTGCTCACTAGAATTTGGAAGTGAGCTTATATGTGTCTGATGGAGGAGAATGTGTTGAAGTGTTTGTATGTGGTCGCTCTGACCTGTGTTCCGCCTCCAGAGAGCTGGACAAGTGCTCTGGGTCTGAGTCACTGAGAGAGTGGGAGATGCCGTTCTCATGACTCTCTCCAAACTCTTTTGGTTCTGGGGTACTTCCCTCTCCCTACACACAAAGATAAACCACAAATGAAACCTCAGCAAACATGAATTTAAGGTTGAACAAATCTGTTAATTGCTTGCTAAAGTTACTGAAATCATGGAAATAAACAAACAATTAATCTGTTTTGAAAATCTGGTTGCTGATGGCTAATATAATGCTGACAAACAAAACAGATGAAAATGATTTTTATACATTACATAATTTGACTTTCTAACCCCAAAATAAAAATCTATTGACAACATTGTAGGTGGATTTGGAACTGGTATAAGCAGGAAATTTCCAAATCTGTTAATAAGCCAATTCTAGATAATCCTAAACTGAGCAAATAATGGCAAACTAGTTAACCTAAAATACAACAGATTATAGATGAATTCCTCTGCACCTCTGCTGGAGCTCCTGGGCTGTGGCAGTCACTCACATCCCCATTTCTCTCATCCTTTAGCCCACGCAGGAACTCACTCTTACGGTCTGTGCTGCGCCGCATCAGCTTTAGCCGTGAGGGGGTGATGTCTATGGGAGGGGTAGTGCTGGAGGGCGGCTATGGAGAGAAGGAGAGAGGGAGAGGGAGAGGAGAGAGAGAGAGAGAGAGAGAGAGAGAGAGAGAGAGAGAGAGAGAGAGAGAGAGAGAGAGAGAGAGAGAGAGAGAGAGAGAGAGAGAGAGAGAGAGAGAGAGAGAGAGAGAGAGAGAGAGAGAGAGAGAGAGGGGGAGAGAGAGAGAGAGAAAAAAAAATAAAAATGGAAAGATAAAGTGAGTTCCACATAAGAAAATGCTAGGTAAGCAGCTGTGCTGATTATTGATGTTTTCCTACGGATAAACATGATAGCATTTGTTTGATGAATAACAGAATACTGAAGTGCAGAGAAGTGTGTTGTAAACATTTTTAACCAATCTTCATCTGTTGGTGTGTTTTGTAAATGGGTGAATTACAGAATGATACTATGAAAGCATTTGCTTTGAAATGAAGCCAACAACAATCAAATTTTCTGGGAATGTTGGGTACTAGGTCCTTAATGGCAAAAGATTAAAAGGAATTTAGAAGGTCTGGTAACACTTCATTTTAAGGATCAATTCTCACTATTAACTAGCATGCATATTACTAGCATACTGGCTGTTTATTAATACTCACAGTGGGGAAAAAAAATTATTTGATCCCCTGCTGATTTTGTACGTATGCCCACTGACAAAGAAATGATCGGTCTATAATTTTAATGGTAGGTTTATTTGAACAGTGAGAGACAGAATAACAAGAAAATTCAGAAAAACGCATTTCAAAAAAGTTACACATTGATTTGCATTTGAATGAGTCAAATAAGTATTTGAACCCCTATCAATCAGCAAGATTTCTGGCTCCCAGGTGTCTTTTATACAGGTAACAAGCTGAGATTAGGAGCACTCCCTTTAAGAGGCTCTTGGCATCAACTCAACTCGCCGTGTTCGGAGGAGGAATGCTGCCTATAACCCCAATAACACCATCCCCACCGTCAAACATGGAGGTGGAAACATTATGCTTTGGGGTGTTTTTCTGCTAAGGGTACAGGACAACTGCACCGCATCAAAGGGACGATGGATGGGGCCATGTACCGTCAGGGCCAGGGCATTGAAGCCAGCCAGGGCACTGAAAATGGGTCGTGGATGGGTATTCCAGCATGACAATGACCCAAAACACACGGCCAAGGCAACAAAGGAGTGGCTCAAGAAGAAGCACATTAAGGTCCTGGAGTGGCCTAGCCGGTCTCCAGACCTTAATCCCATAGAAAATCTGTGGAGGGAGCTGAAGGTTCGAGTTGCCAAACGTCAGCCTCGAAACCTTAATGACTTGGAGAGGATCTGCAAAGAGGAGTGGGACAAAATCCCTCCTGAGATGTGTGCAAACCTGGTGGCCAACTACAAGAAACATCTGACCTCTGTGATTGCCAACAAGGGTTTTGCCACAAAGTACTAAGACATGTTTTGCGAAGGGGTCAAATACTTACTTGACTCATTAAAATGCAAATCAATTTATAACTTTTTTGAGATGTATTTTTCTGGATTTTTTTGTTGTTATTCTGTCTCTCACAGTTCAAATAAACCTACCATTAAAATTATAGACTGATCATTTCTTTGTCAGAGGGCAAACGTACAAAACCAGCAGGGGATCAAATATTTTTTTCCCCACTGTATAAAGCACATATTACTGTCTTATTCTGCATGACCATATTTTAAATCCCTTAATCCTACCTCATACCCTACTAACTATTAATAAGCAGCAAATTAAGTGTTTAATAAGGCAAAAGTTGTAATTAATTTTGAGCACTGGTGAGAAAGTGTGACTTTTTAAAATCTTAAAAAAAAAAACAAAAAAACAAAAAAAAACAAAAAAAAAATTCAACCTCCGTGCTTGACTTTATTTATCCGTTATTTTACCTCTTTAGAAGTGCCATGGGCAGGTACACTGACGGGTGTCAGAGGTTTGGTCACAGAAACTGGGCTGGTGAAGGCCGAATCCCGTCCAGAGAAATGCAAACCCACTTTAGTTTCCCTTCCATTGGGTTTCCATGGCCCAGGCTATAAAAAGGAAGACAAAGGTTTTATTCATAAATGGAAAATGACACAATTGCCCAATTATAATAGAAAAAAAAAATCAGAAAAAGCCTAGTCTTCACTATAAGTGATGTGATCTAATAAGCTTGTATAACAAATCCCAAACTTCATATAAGTACTATTTTCAGACCCATTGCCTTAGTACCTTGGTGGGGGCAGTGGCAGGTTTGGGGACCAGATTCTTGTAGACGCTGGGTCCAGGGATGGAGACTTTAGAACCACTGGCAGGCAGAGGGCCAGCACTGGCAAAACCAGCTGAAAATGCAGCACTGGGATCCTCCTTAGACACTTTCTTAATGACCAGCATCTTAGACATAGCCTGCTTAGCACTAGGGGGGTTCTCTATAACACAAGTTGCAAAAAACCTTACAGAACAAGTCAATAAATGCAACATATTTTACTTTTTATGCAGCTGGAAGAAGGTGATTTAATTAACGAAAGCAACTTTACCCCATACTCCTGCCGGAGTCCCGACAGCACGAGGCTGACTGGCTGGCTTTCCAGTTGTCTCTGGGTTCAAGGAGGGCTGAAATTCACATGAAATCAGTTGGTTCACGAACGGCATGAAAAGTATGACAGAACTGAACCTTTCTAATGACACAACCAGTTAATTCATGCCTGGCAGGGTGTGACCTCACTACACAAGTAAACAAACTCAAGAGGAAAAGAATACTTACAAAATCCTCATCAACAAACTTGAGCTTGTCATCATTGCGCTCCTCATCAGAATATCTGTCCTGATATGCGCCACCTTTGCGTGGATGAAAGTTTCCATTACGCTGTCGATGACCCCCTTGTCTGTCCCTTTCGCCTCCACCACGTTTGATATGCCGAGCATGGTGGTGGTGAGGACCTTCCTGGCCCCTCTGTGCCCCATGCCAGCTGGGGGTCTCCTTCCACCCTGGTCCGCCTCCCAATCCCCCCTGATTACCCTTCGCAACACCAGAGTCAACAGAGTCATGCCTCAACAGAGATGGCTGCTGCCACCCATCACCTGAAGAGAAAAGGAACAGCTATTACAAAGGGCAAGACAAGAAACAGATTAACTCTGGATGCAAAGGAGGTTAGATGCATATTCCTCTACCTCCAGGTGCTCTTAGTGGGTCATTGTTGAAAAAGCCATCGGAAGAATTGTGCCTGCGGCGGTTTACTCCCGGCCGGCTGTCTCCGCGGGGAAAGTGCTCTCCATGCTTCTCGAGGGGGGCAGCAGGGGACTAAAAATCACAGATGCAAATTAAACAGACAAGCTTCAGCTTTAAAAAGCTTATTTTAGAAAAGAATGATTAGGCTCAAGAGAACTAAGAGTGGCCGTTGAGTCATAATGTCCTGAATAAAAACATAAAAAAAAAAAAAAAAAAGCACAAAATCAATACAAAGTCAACAATCCATAACAATACCTTGGCGGGCTGAGGCGTGGAGAAGTTAAGCCAGGCAGGAACAAAGTCATGCTGCGCCATTTAGGTCCAGTGTCTCCCGTCAGTGGATGGAGGCATCAAACCTCATGGCCTGAACTAACAATGCAAGCAACAAACATCACATCATTACAGTCTACTACTACAAGTACGTCACATTAATGCAAGCCTATTTAAAGTCAGCAAGAAACGGAAACTGCAATTATCCTTTCTTTCCTATTGTGACAAATACAAAAAGGGCAGGACAATTTGATTGGATCATTGTTGTTTCCTAATTGCTGTGATTTTGAATGTGAGTGCAGCGTTTCCCACAGACTTACACTTTATAAAAAATATAAACATAAAAACAGCAGATGGCCTTACTGAAAATGCAAATTCATTTTCTGCCAGCAGTAGGCGCTTTTAGAGCGGCAGAAATAGCAGTTTCCCCGGTAACGGCTGTAAACAAAGCAGCGCTGCACTCACGAACATTACTTTACTAAACATTATAGGAAAGATTAAATGAAAATATCGAAACACTTCTGAAAAGTCGGTTCCCTTCAAAAATCCATTCATGTAAATCATCCGCGGCACGTTTTGATTTTGAAACGTGCAGTGCTCATGTTTATTCAGCAAAGTTAAAGCATTTTGGAAAATCTATGTATGTCGTGACAGTCAATGTTCATATTGTGGTGGGCTGCCACAAATAAATCAAAGTATGCGAAACACTGGAGTGGCAAGTTGGAGGAAAAGTTCTGAAACTTGTCTAGCTATTGGATAACTTTATTGCCCATTCGCTGAGCAGATGTACACATCATCATCCTTGATATTGTTGCGAAGTGGAGGAGATAATAATGTTTTTGATTAAAGATTACAAGGGCATATTAATTTTTTTTTAAATAAAGATGTACATGGAAGAATTATATATTAAAAATGCTGCAGTATTCCATAAAAAAAAAGAATTTTGATTTAAAGCTGACTTTAAAAATGAAAAATGCTAGGGATGCACGATATTATCTGACCAATATCGGAATCGGCCGATAATGGCTTTAAATGTAAATATTGGAATCGGCCCGATATGAGAAATTATGCCGATATGTCTTGCCGATAAGAGTAATACATTATCTCACATGTGCTCAGGGTGTGCTAGCGATTAGATATCAACAGTGTGCCTCATTTTTGCAAAGTTTTGTCTGAATGACTATTAGATTCACTCTTTTGGATCGCTGCATTTAATCTGTGAAAGCATGTACAGAATGACGCGTTTGGTGTATAAACAGTAATAGCACGTGCAGTGGCAGCAGCGGCAGCCTCCCCCAGGTCCTAAAGGGCGTTAAGTAAGGAGTTTTAATCTGTAGGGGGCGCTGTTGGCCCACTTCTAATTCAATTAAAAGTAAAATAGCCTACACAAGTAACATTTCGACTGTTTCTCTGATTAAATAAAGCAGTAATTGATGTCATAAAATAATGAGTATATTTTGATTTAAAGGTCAGAATCTACAGCTTACATGAAAAAAAAAAGAAAATCACAAACATGACACTTGTAAATTAATATATTTATATTATATATACTGATTTATTCATTAATGTGTAACATGTTTTATTTTTTAAACAAATCATAAGCTCTAAAAGATTTTCAGAATTTTTACAACTCTTTTGCTTTAGACAATCTACAAATGTTAAATCTTAAAATAAAATGTTAGGGTTAACACTGCATCTTTCTGGGGGAAACAAATGCAGCGATTGATATATAGTTTATTTATAGTTATTTTCAAAGCTTCAATGTACTGTCAAAAAACCTTCATTATTGTTAATTTAATTCTAACAAATAAGTTCTTGTTAAAAACTAACCAAAATGAAAAAAATATTTTGTTAACTCTTTATTTCGATAGTCCACTTTAGACATTCTACTAACAGTAAGTAACTTTGCAACTACATGTCAACTAGCAGTCATTAGAGCATTAGTAGACTGTCTGTTTAATATCTTCTAACACTTTATTTTGATGGGTCCACAACATACAACATACTATGAGAAACTTTGCAAGTATATGTCAACTTATTCTACTAACCCTAAACCTACTCTACTGAGAGTTAGTAGACATTTAGTTGCAAATTAATGAGAATTAGTTGACATGTAGTTACAAAGTTACTTATAGTTCGTAGAATGTCTTAAGTGGACTACTGAAATAAAGTGTAACCAATATTTTGCTTATAATTTCTGCACAGGAGAGACTTGGTGTTGTTTCCAAACAAAAGGAAATATATCGGTATCGGCCAAAATTAGTTGAAAAATATAGCCATATCGGATATCGGCAAAAATCCAATTTCGTGCATCCCTAAAAAATGCCATTTCTCCAGCACCAAATTCAAAAAGAATGACTATTTTAAAGCATTTTTCAATATTCCCCCCATCAGACAAAGGTCAGGAAACAAATAGTCTTGCCCTGAAACTCATATCATTGGTTGAGCCAACGTTGCTGAGTCAGGCTGATCAGGATACTCAATGAAAGTGAGAAATGTTTTGAAAGCATTGCAGGGCCAGGGCTTACCCTTTTTGTGGATATCAATCTACAAATTGCTTGCTTACAGTTGTATCTGCATATTAGAGAATCTACTAATAAATTTTTGGAATATCATGCATAAAATATGCCCTACAGCTTTACAGATATTACCAAAAAAAAGTTGTCCATCGTTCTCTATACAGAATGAAGGAGCTGGTTCACACATTTGAACCAATCAGAAAACCACTTGAATGTGGAGGGACGGAGTTTAAACAGACTAAATAATTAGAGAAGTCCAGCATGTTCCCGGAGAAAAGTCTGTCATTTTCACCAGAAGATCAAGTTATGACAAAGTGATTTAAATATTATGTAGTTAAAAAATTTAACACAACACCAGATCTATGACATGCATTTTCAACACAGATTTTCATTTCCTGTCAATTTTACGAGAAAATAAGTCATGTCTTTTGTAAATACAAGCTAGATGTTTCTAGGTTAAACATTAAAACAAAAAACACTAACTTCTGTTTAATGGCTCTCTTGGGCTAGATATGATTGTCTGTATTTACTTCAACTCAACAAGAACTAACTTTTAAACTATACATTCTACTTAATGACAAATCTCACATTCAATTACATAAGTAATAACTCATTCAAAGTACAAAATAATCAATACCAAGGAAAGTTCCAGCAAAATGTTGTGGCTTCTTACCCCAGAGACAAAGGCTCTGTAGTTCGATGGCCCTGTCCTTGGCTGTATCTGTGTAGAGGGCCCAACCAACGCTCTTTCACAGGCTTTGAAGCCTCAGGACAAGCGCAACTCCTGTCACAGACAAACTCCAGTTTCCAGGATGGTGCAAAGAAGGAGATGGAAGTGAAACTTATGCAGCCCAAGGTTAAATTATAAGGTGATTGGAAGAGATGGAGACGTGTTGTTCTTGATCAGTGGCGTGTAGTTGCGCAAGAATAGAGGATGTGTTTGATCAGTGATGCCAGAGTGACTCTCCACGACACCCTCAGTTCACCAACAATGGCTGCGTGTATTCAGGTTGGCTGGATACAAATGAAGCAAATCCAAGGGGTTCTGAAAAGAAACTCTGTTTGAGTCTTGGATTGTCCAGTCTCTTATACTTGGTGCTTGTGGTAGCAGCACGTCGTGCCTGCTCTGACACTCAGAAGCTCCTTTACGAACTCATTTTCGGCTGAAGACACGCACAGCAATAAAAAACGGAGAGTGGGTTTGTACCACACAAAGCTGTTTTGCACAAAGTGGTGATCTGAATATGTTCACCTCATCAAAACAGCGACGGTGCTACGTCAGGGTGAAAAGGGGAGGGGGGCTGATTTGTCACATCACAATAGCTAGAAGTGCTTTATGTTATAAAGTCATGAGAATTGCTTTTGCTTTCAACAGCTCATACTTTGGATGATTCAGTGAACCAAACCATGAAAACTTGACATCTTTAATTCTCGCCCCATATGGTTGATAAATGGCTGGTGAACCAATATCACGTTAGGCTACCGAAAAAATTTAAAGTAATTATGATCTGACTTCTAACAACACTTGCAACCTTCCAGTTCATCAAATTCGAAGAAGCTTCCAAAGGTGAGTAACTTGAAGCCAAAGTGCACAGATTCCTGTTAAACACGGTGTACTGTGCATTGGTAATTCAGTGAAACAAAAACACAAGCGTCCAGGTGCAGCAAACCTTGAACAGTCAATGTGAAACAACAGGTGTACTCCAGATTGTATTATTGCATGTTAGGAGATCTCAGGTCTCTTAAAATCCTGCAGTCACAAATCCAACAGTTCGTTCTTCCTCCAGATCTTCACAAATAATCTGCAGACCAACTCTGTAAAACAACAAATATTTGATTGATCACCCAGCAATCAATACTTTGGAAAAAGTTCATTTCTTCTCACAATTGTGTGTTCTGCAGGGTGACATGCCATAAGTCTAAAAGTGATGTTTTTCTTGATGTTATCTTAGATAATAGTTATGTATGCAGTTACTATTACCTCAAACAGAGAGACTATAATTGGAAATATATTTGCACATATTTGTGCTTAGGTCACAAAGCACTTTGTCTATTTTTAAAAAAAGTTAATGTGATCTGCCAGTGCCCAAATGCTGGCTCTTAAAAACTACCAAAACATAAAAACTTAGTTTGTCAGCACAATAAGCTGCCTTCACAGGTTACACGTTTTAAACTGATACTTTATTACAATAAAAATATTGAATCCTGAACTTCATAAAATAAATAAAATAACATTCTTGCCATCATTTACTCATTTTCCTATATTCAAAATCTGTATATTTGTATCAACTCAGAGGAACACAAATGGAGAAAACAGGCAGAATAACATCTCGTCTTGTCATTTGACTTTCACTGCATGGGAAAAGAGTGAAAGTGAATAATGTCTGATACTGTCATTCACTAACATTCTGCCAAACATCTCTTTTTCTGTTGCTCAGAATAAAGTAAATCATACAGGGTTGGAACAAAATGAGAGTGAGTAAATTATGACAAAAAAAAAAAAAGTGTTCATTTTCGAGTGAAGTACACTTTTAACATGACCAATCATGACTTTGTCAGTGGATTTTATGACATTTATCTGTCCACGGCCGTGAATCGTCTAGTTAACTTTACAGTAAGATAAACAAGTTATTTGTATAATGCAAAACAGCTGAAGTAGAAAGTAAAGTTAAGGAAAACAAAGCAGACGTATAACTAGCAAAAGAGTTAGCTGCAAAATATAAACTAAAATAGACTTTAAAATATATTCGTGATAATTGCAAACTAAAGTTTAATATGCTCAGCCACACATTCTGGAGCAAAAATTACTAACAAACTAAAACGAACTAGGAGTACTTATTTGTCTTTCTACTTGCTAAACACTCGCTAGCACGGCACAGTTAGCATAGTAGGCCATTCAATGTGTGCAGAAACCTTTTAGTCCACGCTGAGTGTTTAAATTCAAACTTTTAGAGCAAAGAAACTTTTAGGCATTATTAGACGGATACATAGGGGTGAATTATAACGACTCGGTCTTGTGTCGTGAGGGAATGCGTGTTGTTTTAGCCACGGCGCGAGCTAGGCTAAGCTAGCATTCCGAGCAGAAATAAAGTGTGTAAAATGGCTCCCTCTCGACACCAAACCACCGAATAAACATTTCGATATACACCTACCTTTTGATCCCTTGTCTATCCCAATAAGTTAATCGAAGACGATGATGCACCGCTTGTCAAGTCAATTTGACAGCTTGGAGGTTGTCGTATTTCTGATTCTGTATTTTGTTTGTGTTTTTTAATCACACTCGTTCCGACTTCGCCAATCCATCTAGCTTGTTCCTGTCTACTTCTGCACAGACGAGCTAATCGATCTCAGAGCACAGCGCGCTCGCGCGGCTCAAGCCAGCTACAGGATTTATTCACGAGAGGGCTCGACCTCGACGCACGCAGAGCGTGGACTTTTAAAGTTGTTTTCACTCTTTTTGCACTATTTGTGAAATATATTGAGTTCAATTTTTACAAAATATTATGTGGCAGACTGCGTGGCCTCAGGTAATGCAAACTTGGCTCTGCTAGCAGAAATGGAATGATGTAATTTCACGCTTTGATACACGTGAAGGAACGCAAAAATAAGCAGACGTGTGTGTATAAACTCAATAGACTTTCCGAAAAATGCACACACACATGTATGTGAACATAATGTGTGCAAAGCAAACAGACGAATCGTGTCTTTCATGTAGGAAGTTATGGAAAGCAATTTAAATTTACAATCAGGTATCACTGAAACAGTAAACTCCCATTTTGCACAAACACTATAATGTATCATTCAGTCAATAATCACCCACACATATTTAAAAAAAAAAATATATAAATATATATATCTGTTAAAATTTAACTAAAGGGATGACCCATCAAAACCGATGCCCTTGAGTGACCACTTAGAACAGTACCTACCAACACATATGAGTGATTCAGAGATGTGAACCTGCTTCATCAGACCCTTAAAAAGAAAATTTTGCTAGCAACAATTATTGTTAATTGTTTTGCTAATAATAATATTTGTTAATTGTATCACATTTGCTAAATTTGAATAATTATCTGATGGATACCATTTGCATAATAGATTTGAATTTAAATAGCAACAGAATGGATTTAAATAAATAAAATAAATAAATAAATACATTTTATGTTTCTGTATTAATTTTCAGTCAGACCTAACCATATTTTAAAAAATGTAAACATTTTAAAGTATAGCTTTAAACTGCTGTTGTTTTGCAACATTCCATCCCCATGAGACTATCCATAAACGCCTAGTGTAGCTTTTTTATAATTACTGGTATGCTAAATTGTTTATAATCTAAATTTAAATACATGACCCTGGACACTTCCGTAGGACTTTTATAGGAACTTTCTGGGCTTTTTCGTGTTATGTTGTGTCTGCCTTCGCATCACCACATGCTTTGTAATGACCTTCTGCTGACAAATAAAAACTCCTCGTTTTATTTTACGACAATATGATATGAAATCAAGGTATGTTTCATTATTTCTAAGACCGTTTACTGTCGAATCTGTTTCTGACAGATAAGCACTGCTTATGCTGGGTGCACAGTTAGCATGTTAGCTATTGTAATATATAATTCAGTTCTGCGGATTAACTTTAAACGGATCTGATTCAGACAGCACTGCAATGACTGTTCTCAAACAAATGTTTAATAATGTTTTATTATTATTTGTATTGCAGGTAAAATGTTGGCAAGTATGATCGGACGTCACATCCTTAGTAACTTTGGGGTGAGTGAAACATTTAACCAAAGAAAGGGACTTTGATTTAACCCAACCCATTTCTCTCAGTCAGTTTGTTGCACTTTCTATTTTATTTTACTAATTTTTTTTTAATCTTATGAATAACAGTACTCTGTGTTATAGACCTCCAACACATGATGTATTTTCCATTGTTTATGGGAATTCTCATCAGTTTGTAATTTCTTTCCTCCCTAATAACAGGGAATGCAGTGGAGTGGCCTCCTGCAGGTGTCCAGCAAGTTTGCCTGTTTAGGGCAGCGGACCACTCACTGTTCAGCACTGTTTACTAGAGGTTTATATGGACAGCTGCCCCCAAGACATGTTGCTGGTTCTGTTCTGGGAGCCCAGTCATTTCACTGCTCTGCACATAGACTGAAGAAACGTCCTCAGGAAGAGAGTCCATCAAAAGAACTTGATTTGGTTCGTTATGACATGAGAGACCTGAAGAAAGCTCCAAAGCCTGCCCTCTATCTCGGATTATCTGGTCTCATACCTTTTGTTTCCGCTCCTCTACTTATGGCTGTCACAGAGCTGTATCTTCCTGAAGTTGCATTTGCTCAAGTTGCATACGGAGCGTCCATTGTTTCCTTTCTTGGTGGGGTACGCTGGGGTTATGCCTTGCCTGCCGGGAGTCCAGCAAAACCTGACTGGCTCAATTTAGCCAACAGTGTGGTTCCCTCTCTGATTGCTTGGACAGCACTGCTTTTTTGCCATGACATTACACAATCTGCTGTGCTTGTGATAATGGGGCTTGGGATAGCATTGCATTATGATCTGTCCCTCCTGCCCTCATATCCCAGCTGGTTTAAAGCCCTGAGGACCATCCTCACAGTTGTAGCCTTTTTCTCTTTGATAGGCACTATTGTCATTAAGCAGTATTATCCTGAGAAGAAGTTTTTCACTGATAAATGAACTATGTGCATTTGTATTGTCAATTCATTAATATGAAATAAGTTAAAAGTGTCATCATTGATAATATTTCACCATATTCTACGTTTAAAAGTGATTCTGGCTATTTTGTTCAGTTTTAAATTCTGATGACATTTGCTTCCTTTTTATAAAATATCCTGTTGTTGGAGGTTATTGGCCTTACAGATAAAATAGTTTTTCTCACTTTTAATATTCACATACTGTATCAAGTTAGATTGTTTGAAGTAAAATATTGTAAAATAAAAATAGACCACAGTGCTAGAAATTTTCAAATGCTGAAATGTTTAAAAGTAAAATCTGTATTGTATTGAATAAGTAAACTTTCAGTTCTCAAAATTTCTAATTATTTCTCTGTTGTCTTGTTTAAATTTTTAGGAAAAACATGAAATCCATATACTACTCAGAGTTTTCATTTTTAATACATTTGCTCATTATTCTACATTACCTGATGGCAACGATTAAACTTTAGTATAAAACTTCACTTTAAATTAGCACTGTCAAATGATTAATCGTGATTAATTGCATCCGAAATAAACGTTTTTGTTTACATAATATGTGTGTGTACTCTCTCTCTCTCTCTCTCTCTCTCTATATATATATATATATATATATATTATGTATATATAAATACAAACGCATGTATATATTTAAGAAAAATGTTTATATTAAATATATTTATGTATAATATAAAATATAAATATATAAAAGTATATGCATATAAATATTTAAAAAATATATACTGTATGTGTGTGTACTTATATATAATAAATATACACAGTACATATACATATATTATGTAAACAAAAACTTTTATTTTGGATGTGATTAATCATTTGACAGCACTACTTTAAATTAAGATCCATCAAAATATATAGACTTTTTCTACTTTCTACATTCTATTCCAGTTTATTGTGTCTTTCATGCATTTTTTGTTTCATGCTATGACCTCCTACATCATTTATCTGATACAAACCTAAAACCCATATATTTTATGACCTAAACTATTCAGAATCAAATACTCCCTACATTAACTTGCAAATTATTCCCCGTCAGTTGACAAACACATTCTATAACATGGAGAACTTGTCACTGGGTATAACTGAATGAATAATAAATAATAAAAAGAAAGTAAGAATGAAGAAATTAAACCTGCTGCTCAGATTTGCTGAGACATCTTTTTTTTTCTCAGTATATATCAATAAAAGACTTTCAGTTAATTTGTTCATCTTGTACTGTTTTATCTTTCAGTCTATAATGTTTATACAGAAGGAAATGCAGTAATGGTTGTCAAAAAGACATTACTTTCGTCTGCAGATGGCAGCAAAAACAAAGCCCGAAAACCATTGGAGGAAACAACGTTCCCAGATCAGCCCTCTAGTGTATATGCACTGCGAGACATACAAGCTGAACTCAGATCAGCGCTCCAGTGTATATGCAAGACTCCCTACTTGGACTCTGCTCGAACAGACTGAACTCAGATCAGCACATTCACTTGTTCCGAGCTTCAGGAAGCTGTTAGATTTCCTCCCACAAGAAAACCAACGACATGGACCGGCTCTGATTAGCATTTATTTTCGCCACCGAGCCGTTTCCCCTCACCGGCCGGGTTGACGTTTGGAGAGACTGGAGGAGCAAAGCGGAGCTCCGTGCCCCGCGTGATGATCCGTGTCAAAACAGAGCTCGCGCGCGAGACGTGATGAACAGTTGAGCTCGCGCTGTGCTGTGGCTCCGCGGCAAAGTGTCTCATCAGTCAGGCAGTCGACTGGATGAACAAATCGCGGTTTTTAAGGTTTTTGTTATGGCTGAGATAACTCCGGAATGCTAAAGTATTAGTTTACAGAGAAGAGACAATCCGCTTGCTGAAACTGCGGCAAGCACGTTGGAAACGCCGCGTTATTCAGCGTAATGGTGATCTGTCGTTATAATCTCACATTGACAGACACGAGCCCAGGGAGTATATTTACACGTTGTTTTTAAACAGACACTTCATTTTTGTAAACCTGAAAGGCGTTTATTTTGCGGATGTTGTCAAACTTTATCAGCTAGCGAGCTAGCGAGTTCCGCCGGTTGATTTGCCGCGCTAAAACCGCACAGTTCACGTAAAACTGAAGACAAAATAGTAACGTTATTGACTGAAAACTGACGGGCTGTCATGGCAACCCAGGTTGTAACTTAAGGTCGAGACAGCAACACAGAAGCCGCGGTGTCGAGCCTGCGCTCACCATTGATTCCGTCTTGTGTTTGTGGACCGAAGTTGAGGAGAGGGTTGCTGACCATGTATCAGAGCAAGGCTCGTTTCACCATCTAAATTCACTGACCACCGGATTCTGACACCGAAATATTACTATTGAAGAGTATTCCTCAACCTCCATTCATCAGAATGAAGAGAACTGAGAGCAAAAACAAAAGGAAACTCTGCACCTCTGAGCAGCGAGAGAGCAGCACTGAAGGAAAAGACGAGGTGAGTGATCTTTCACTGGAAAGTTGATCCGTTTTATCAGTGATACTTTGTATGGTTATTTTAATATGCATGGTAAACATAACACAGTAGGAATGCAGACCTTATTAGATACTGGTGCATGTGACGCAGTTACTCTGCAGGATGAGCGCAGTGCATGGATGCACTCCATCCATGATGGATCTGTGCTTGTAGATCAATCACATTATGACATTGAAACTTTTCTTGCGAAGATCTATTATCAAGTGATAATGTGAAGACAGAAGAGACATCCAGAGCAAGAGTGTAAAGATATATATATATATATATATATATATATATATATATATATATATATATATATATTTATATATATATATATATTTTATTTTTTTTTAATTTTATTTTTATTTTTTTTTGCTTGTGTGTGCTTAGTGTGTTGATGATGAGTAGCCTATTCCCTATCTTCTTTATTTTGTTTAAATTATGTAAGACTGGTTTGTTTATTTACATTATTTTCCAGACTGGACTGGAATATTATTAACAAACAATACACACCCCAGGACATCAGAGTTTTGTGTGTTTTTTGTATTGTGTATAATTAGCTTTGTACACTTGTTTGATTAAGTTTATGGGACTTGCTCAAGTTTATTACCCACATTATGTTTGTTTTGCAAGAGTTTTATTGGCTCCTTGTTTTTGACAATGTGAGTCTTCTGTTATCATTCATCAGGTGAGGGCAGAGACATTGGGAGGAAATAAACAGAGAGTGGTGTTTCCTAATTTGGGGCACCAGTGCAAAAAAACAAAAAAAAAAACAATTCTGTTGAAATTTTTATTTCTTTAAAAAAATTTGACTGCGTTTTCTCCATTTTGTAGATCTAATAATTGTTAAATTATATTTGTTAATTTGGTAGATGCTTTTATCCAAAGTGTTTGTGTAATATAATGAGCAATAATATAATGCAAGTGATTCATCCTAGTGAGGCTGTAAAATGAGATGTGATGCAATGCATTGTTCCAAGATTGTTCTGATAAGTACAGACTAGACTAAAGTGAGAAATAGTGAGATCATAACATAGCACTGGCTGCTCTCATTCTTGTCTTTTCTGAACAGCAGTCTGGTTTAACCCTCTAACTCTAGCACTCTATTCTAATTCCATTTTATCTATTTGTTGACTTGATCCTCTAACACTTGCACTCTCTGTTCATTTTCTAACTGCTTTTTCTTAAAAAAGGGCCTCTAACACTAGTCTTGTTTCTTCTTGATACACACACACACACACACACACACACAGGTGCATCTCAATAAATTAGGATGTTGTGGTAAAGTTAATTTATTTCAGTAATTCAACTCAAATTGTGAAACTCGTGTATTAAATAAATTCAGTGCACACAGACTGAAGTAGTTTAAGTCTTTGGTTCTTTTAATTGTGATAATTTTGGCTCACATTTAACAAAAACCCACCAATTCACTGTGGGCACACTGCCGACAAATTAGAATATGGTGACATGCCAATCAGTTAATCAACTCAAAACACCTGCAAAGGTTTCCTGAGCCTTCAAAATGGTCTCTGTTTGATTCACTAGGCTACACAATCATGGGGAAGACTGCTGATCTGACAGTTGTCCAGAAGACAATCATTGACACCCTTCACAAGGAAGGGTAAGCCACAAACATTCATTGCCAAAGAAGCTGGCTGTTCACAGAGTGCTGTATCCAAGCATGTTAACAGAAAGTTGAGTGGAAGGAAAAAGTGTGGAAGAAAAAGATGCACAACCAACCGAGAGAACCGCAGCCTTATGAAGATTGTCAAGCAAAATCGATTCAAGAATTTGGGTGAACTTCACAAGGAATGGACTGAGGCTGGGGTCAAGGCATCAAGAGCCACCACACACAGACATGTCAAGGAATTTGGCTACAGTTGTCGTATTCCTCTTGTTAAGCCACTCCTGAACCACAGACAACGTCAGAGGCGTCTTACCTGGGCTAAGGAGAAGAAGAACTGGACTGTTGCCCAGTGGTCCAAAGTCCTCTTTTCAGATGAGAGCAAGTTTTGTATTTCATTTGGAAACCAAGGTCCTAGAGTCTGGAGGAAGGGTGGAGAAGCTCATAGCCCAAGTTGCTTGAAGTCCAGTGTTGTTTCCACAGTCTGTGATGATTTGGGGTGCAATGTCATCTGCTGGTGTTGGTCCATTGTGTTTTTTGAAAACCAAAGTCACTGCACCCGTTTACCAAGAAATTTTGGCGCACTTCATGCTTCCTTCTGCTGACCAGCTTTTTAAAGATGCTGATTTCATTTCCAGCAGGATTTGGCACCTGCCCACACTGCCAAAAGCACCAAAAGTTGGTTAAATGACCATGGTGTTGGTGTGCTTGACTGGCCAGCAAACTCACCAGACCTGAACCCCATAGAGAATCTATGGGTTATTGTTAAGAGGAAAATGAGAAACAAGAGACCAAAAAATGCAGATGAGCTGAAGGCCACTGTCAAAGAAACCTGGGCTTCCATACCACCTCAGCAGTGCCACAAACTGATCACCTCCATGCCACGCCGAATTGAGGCAGTAATTAAAGCAAAAGGAGCCCCTACCAAGTATTGAGTACATATACAGTAAATGAACATACTTTCCAGAAGGCCAACAATTCACTAAAAAATGTTTTTTTATTGGTCTTATGAAGTATTCTAATTTGTTGAGTGAATTAGTGGGTTTTTGTTAAATGTGAGCCAAAATCATCACAATTAAAAGAACCAAAGACTTAAACTACTTCAGTCTGTGTGCACTGAATTTATTTAATACACGAGTTTCACAATTTGAGTTGAATAACTGAAATAAATGAACTTTTCCACGACATTCTAATTTATTGAGATGCACCTGTATTGCTCTTTGGTTGGTTTTGATTGCTTCTATTGTCATTATTTGTAAGTCGCTTTGGATAAAAGTGTCTGCTAAATGACTAAATGTCAAGCATTTTTTGTTTTTGAGTTATCAAAATGTCAACCTTGTATTCACTCTGGTATTTACTCTGGTATATACGTTTTTTTGCCATACCAGTCACATTGTAGTAAGAGGAAGTCAATGATTCAGTTAATGTTGCTCAGTGTTTTAAATGATGAGAACATCAGGGGAGTGGTGCATTTCAGGTGAGCCATCAGGTTTCTTTTTAACCTGACCTAGTTGGCAGAGTACAGTGATCATATTTTTTTTAAAAACATTATTTTGTGTATTTGGTGTAATGCAATGTGTTTATGCGGTTTAAGGTTCAAAAAACACATTATTTTCCACATACTGTACATTATTGTTGCTCCTCTATGCCCCGCCTTTCTGAAACGCGCCGATTTTTTTACGAAGCTCATCGTTCTGAGAAGCGAGGCGTGCTCTGATTGGCCAGCTATCCAGTGCGTTGTGATTGGCCGAATACCTCAAGCGTGTGACGGAAATGTTACGCCTCTCACCGTATTGTGATACCGTGTCCCGGCGCGATGACACAAAAACAATAAAACCCATTACAAACGAGGCATTTGTTGCATCCAGTGGGGACATAATTACTGATTATAATGACTTATACTGTCTTTTTAAACCTTACCATGTCTGCATTTGTGATCAGAGAAACGACAAACAACAAGCACTACTCTACACAACTCAAAACTCGCATTTGAATCATTAGTGGCAAATTCTTTAAATATAAAAACATTCTTACAGGCTGTGAGTCAGAAGCGCCAGACTGTCCTTGCAAAGTTGAAATTGCCCCACTTTTAGAAACAGTCTTTGAGCACAGCTGGCAGGCTACTTCCAGGTTCAGGAAATAGTCCTCCGTAAAATGCAATGCACACACTCTAATATTTGGGTTGAACTGTTCTGGAATTGTGTTGTAAATACAACTTAACCACTGATTTCTAGTTGTGTCCTCTTTTGGAAACCCAAACAAAGTAGTTTCGCTTTCACAATGAAACACAACATCTCCAGGACATGGCACCGGCGGCAACAACAATACTACAGTGAGAATAAAAGTCCCGCCTTCTTTCATTGCGTATACGTTTGGGCAGTGTTTTGCAAATCTCCCCACACCGTGACGTAGACGTGGGGGCGTGTTTGATTGAGCCGTTTTAGGAGGGCGTGGTCGAGTCTTTTTATAAAGAATATCTCTTTGGTTTTTAGACTTTAGTCTTTGCAACTTCAGGGATCTTAGCTATGCACAAACAGCTTGTAACACTCCAAAGAGAAAGGAAAACTTGAAATCACATCATATGACCCCTTTAATGAACAGTGTTGCATGGCTTCTAAAAGTGCAAGTGGTATTATGTTGCAACTTTGGAAGACAAGATGTATGTAGAGTACAATAAAACTGACCAGTATTTTTACTTAGTTTTTTTTTTTTTTTTTTAAATTGAGGTTCCAAAATGGGGGTTTTGCGGCAATGCCATAGAAGAATCATTTTTGCGTTCCCCAGAGAACCTTTCAGTCAGCCGTTCTTAAAGGGGTCATATGACCTTGCTAAAAAGAACATTATTTTGTGTATTTGGTGTAATGCAATGCGTTTATGGGGTTTAAGGTTAAAAAAAACACATTATTTTCCATATACTGTACATCATTGTTGCTTCTCTATGCCCCGCCTTTCTGAAACGTGTCGATTTTTACAAAGCTCATCGTTCTGAGAAGCGAGGCGTGCTCTGATTGGCCAGCTATCCAGTGCGTTGTGATTGGCCGAATACCTCAAGCGTGAGACGGAATTGTTACGCCCCTTACCGTATTGTGATACCGTATCCCGGCGCAACGACACAAAAACAATAAAACCCATTATAAACGAGGCATTTGTTGCATCCAGTGGGGACATAATTACTGATTATAATGACTCATATGCTCTTTTTATGCGTCGCGTTGCATCGCGCCGTGTAAACATTACCATGTCTGCAATTGTGATCGGAGAAATGACAAACAAGCAGCACTACTCTACACTGCTCAAAACTCGCGTTTGAATATTCAATGGCAAATTCTTCAAATATGAAAACATACTTACAGGCTGTGAGTCAGAAGCGCCAGGCTGTTCTTGCAAAGTTGGAATTGCCCCACTTTATAGAAACAGCCTTTGAGCATAGCTGGCAGGCTACTCCCAGGTTCAGGAAATAGTCCTCCGTTAAAATGCGCTGCACACACTCTAATATTTGGGTTGAATTGTTCTGGAACAGTGTTGTAAATACAACTCAACCACTGATTTCTAGTTGTCTCCTCTTTTGGAAGCCCAAACAAAGTAGTTTCGCTTTCACAATGAAACGCAGCGTCTCCAGGACATGGCGCCGGCGGCAACAACAATACTACAGGGAGAATAAAAATCACGCACCCTTTCTTTGCGTATACATTTGGGTGGTGTTTTGCAAATCTACCCACACCGTGACGTAAACATGTGGGAGCGTGTTTGAATGAGCCGTTTTAGGTGGGCGTGGTCGAGTCTTAACTTTTATAAAGAATATCTCTTTGGTTTTGAGACTTTAGTCTTTGCAACTTCAGTGATCTTATCTATGCACAAACAGCTTGTAACACTCCAAAGAGAAAGGAAAACTTGAAATCGCATCATATGACCACTTTAAAAGAACCATTTTTTATTGGTGTGCAGAACATTTAAATTTTTTATTAATATTTTTTAAAGAACGTTTTGTACAGTGAAAAGTTCTTTATGGAACCATCAATGCCATTAAAGAACCTTTATTTTTAAGAGTGTAAGATTTTTGGGGAAAATTTTACTGATGCATTAATCATTCTGCAGTAACAATTGATTTCCAACATGGCAGAAAATTAAAATGAGCCCTGACAGAAAATCTCCTCCCATTGAGAAAGAGAGGGGGAAAAAAAAAAGAAGAAATCCTGGCTTTAGGTTTATAGAAGTCTGGACATGGATTTTAAATTGTGATTATAGTTAATGAATTTAGTTTTAACAAAGAGGGTCCACTGTTCAAGTGATTGGTATTGCCATGAACTCCACTGCACCCTCTTGATTCTCTCTTTTGAATACTCTCCATGTGCAGTAAAGCATTTTATCCAATCCTATTTTACTATAATTCAGAATTGGAATGCACAGCTTAAGAGGCTTGGCTCGTGTTTCTTCACAGGCACAGTTTTTTCCCTCTTATAACCTTTCGGTGGTGTGCTAAACATCTGTGGGATTCAGCGTTGTTTTAGGAGTTCCTCTCCCTGGTAGTGGTTGAACCACTTTATTGTAAAAGTTCTTTGACCAGCACAGATGGCTTGGACAGGTGCATAAAAGCAGTTACATAAGCAACTCCCAGCCCAAATCAGCTTTTCATCCTTGCATTTACTTGCATAAATATTTTTGATCATTTGAGAGATGAACTGACATAACTGGACTTGGTTGGATAATGGAAAATGGGTTACAACATGTTGTTGATGTTGCTGAAGACTAATTCCCATTTGGCATGTAAGCTCTATGCTTAACACTTACACTGACATGAGGGCTGAAATAAGCAAGTGCTGTACTGTGAGCCTGTTTACATTGCTGTTGAGAGCTTTCTGTCTGCCCAGTGTTGCATATGCATCACTAGAGGATGCGCCAGATATACTCACCAATTAGTTTGCAGTGTTTTACGGTAGTGTGCTCATCATTTAACGTTATGGAGAGTGCCCTCAAGTGACATAGCCTTGAATACTTCTGTCTTAGTTCATTAGAGAGCATTTAGATTATCCTTTAACTCCTAGCCTTTATGATAGGGTGAATCTATAACTGGGAAATTGCTTCTGTGTATTTAATGAGTCAGTGAAGGGTTTCATCTAGACTAGAGCTGCAACCTGAATTCCGGAAATGTTGGGACGTTATTTAAATTTGAATAAAATGAAAACTAAAAGACTTTCAAATCACTTGAGCCAATATTTTATTCACAATAGAACATAGAGAACATAACAAATGTTTAAACTGAGAAATTTTACACTTTTATCCACTAAATGAGCTCATTTCAAATTTGATGCCTGTTACAGGTCTCAAAAAAGTTGGCACGGTGGCAACAAAGGGCTGAGAATGCAAGAAATTTTCATAAGATTCAGCTGGGAGAACATCTAGCAACTAATTAAGTTAATTGACATCAGGTCTGTAACATGATTAGCTATAAAAGGGATGTCTTAGAGAGGCAGAGTCTCTCAAGTAAAGATGGACAGAGGCTCCCCAATCTGTGAAAGTGCGTAAAAAGATTGTGGAATACGTCAGATTGCAAAGGCTTTGCAAATCTCATCATCTACAGTGCATAACATCATCAAAAGATTCAGAGAAACTGGAGAAATCTCTGTGTGTAAGGGACAAGGCCGAAGAGCTTTGTTGGATGCCCGTGGTCTTCGGCACTCAGACGACACTGCATCACTCATCGGCATGATTCTGTCATTGACATTACTAAATGGGCCCAGGAATACTTCCAAAAACCACTGTCAGTAAACATAATCTGCTGTGCCATCTGCAGATGCCAACTAAAGCTCTATCATGCAAAAAGGAAGCCATATGTGAACATGGTCCAGAAGCGCCGTCGTGTCCTGTGGGCCATGCTCATTTAAAATGGACTGTTTCAAAGTGGAAAAGTGTTCTATGGTCAGACAACTCCAAATTTGACATTCTTGTTGGAAATCACGGACGCTGTGTCCTCCGGGCTAAAGAGGAGGGAGACCTTCCAGCATGTCATCAGCATTCAGTTCAAAAGTCAGCATCTCTCATGGTATGGGGGTGCATAAGTGCATACGGTATAGACAGCTTGCATGTTTTGGAAGGCACTATGAATGCTGAAAGGTATATAAAGGTTTCAGAGCAACATATGCTCCCCTCCAGACGACGTGTATTTCAGCAGGACAATGCAAAACCACATAATGCAGCTATTACAACAGCATGGCTTCGTAGTAGAAGAGTCCGGGAGCTGAATTGGGCTGCCTGCAGTCCAGATCTTTCACCTATAGAGAACATTTGGCGCATCATCAAATGAAAAATACATCAAAGATGACCACAAACTCTTCAGCAGCTGGAAACCTATATCAGGCAAGAATGGGACCAAATTCCAACACAAAAACTCCAGAAACTCATAATCTCGATGCCCAGATGTCTTCAAACTGTTTTGAAAAGAAGAGGAGATGCTACACCATGGCAAACATGCCCCCGTCCCAACTATTTTGAGATCTGTAGCAGGCATCAAATTTGAAATGAGCTCATTTTGTGAGTGCACCTGTAGGTGGCAGTGCTTCCCAAATTGCTGCGCAACCGGTAAATGTGACAACAGAACAACGCGATGGATCAAACAGATGAAACTCTATCAATGCACCCGAAATGAATAAATAAAGAGAACAGTAGAAGTGAAATATGGCATTACTTTGCATACAAAACAGATGACAAAGGTGAACGAACTGAGCTTACTGCACCTGTATGCAAGCATTGCTATAAATCATGTGTTGCCACAGGAGGCAATTTCGAACCTTTTTGAGCATTTGTCACTTGCTCATCCTGATCTTTTCAGAGAATTAAGAGATCGACAGGTGAGTGCATCATTCATAAATTCTAATTAATTTGAACTTTTATTTACAACTGATCAACATACATGCAGATGTGATACAGTAAGCTCAAATGTGCATGTGTGACACGCTAGAACCAGTGAAGTTTTGGTCACGTAATATATGCACTTGCATTTCATATAGTCGAATATTAATTGAATTTGAATTGAGCAAGAGTTTTGCTATATTAATTTAAGTATCAATAATATGAAGGGAATGTTTCTGCTGCGTTGCCGACCGCTAATATGAAAGCCAAGAGAGCGAGAGAGTGAGATTTATATGTAAATTAACTTTTTCTTTGGTTTCTGAGTCTGAAATCTGAAAACAATCTGAGAGAGAAAGAAATAATAACGTGATTTTGAATATTACTTTGACTGTTAGAATAACACTTTACAATAAAGCAACAATTGTTGCATTAATTGCGTTATTTCAGTTGTATATATTTTTTTTTTTCAAACTCAGTCAAAATGTAACCTATGTTCCCGGTAGTTTTTTTTGTTACATTTTGAGACATTGTGTTTGCACTGAAAAGATAAGAAAATTTGAATATATTTTCATTGTATTACTTCAGTTATATATTTCGTTTTCTCCAACATCAAAATGTAACCTATGTTCCCTGTAGGTTTTTTTTTTTTTTTTAACAGTTTACTGTTTGATACAAAGGTATTAAGATATGAATTTGTTTTTATTATTATTATTATTTTTTTAATAAAATTTTCAATTCACTTATCTTTTGAGGCTGGTTATTTGTCACCTATGGTATCGATTTAGTATCGATACCGAGGTATTACATTCTGGTATCGTACCGAAGTCAAAATTATGGTATCGAGCCATCCCTAATGCAGAACTATCATTTAATGGGTCATGGACACCTGATCAAGAATGTTTGTCTAGTTTTAAATCCAATTAAAATCAGAGTTTTCATATTCACAAATTTTTTGCTCGCTCCCCTCTATTTCCACATAGTCTCAGTATTACTATGACAACCAGTGTAGATATATTGGATATTGACTGCACTGTATGAACAAATGGATCTGATTTCTTCACTTGACATATAAATGACACTGTGACATTCAGACCTGAAGTTTTTTATTGGACAAACAAACCATGTTTGTGTTCAGTGTGTATTTACTAGAAAATAAAGTTGTGACCAAAAACTGCTACATTGATTTTAGAAGTATTGATAAATTGTCGTTTTTATAAGAAGAGATGGATACACGCATGAGGCTGGTAATGCAGGAAGATGCTGACTCTGAGAAGAAAGTGAGATCATTGTCCCTCCGCTGCATGCAGTTAGTCACATAGCAAGGGTGTTTCAGTTCGTCTCACTCTGCTGTGCTCAGCCTTTATTTTAGAGGTGTTTGTTGGTCTCTGCTCAACCGAATTGGATCATTTAAAGACTGCATGAAATTAAAATAGGAGACTGTGGTCTTTAGTATAGCTCGGTTAACATAATTTGAGGCCATCAATATGCTTGTGCACTCTCATAACTTGACAGTTACCCTCCTCTTATTCACCACGGTTGAATGAATAACAAATGCAAGATTATATACACAAATAAATCACATCCAATATCTCTGAAAGAAAAATAGTATTAATAATTACTTAACAATTGCAAACTAATTATTTCAGACATTTGTTAATAATCATCCATTTTACACACATAGTTTAGGAGACATACTTAAAAAAAAGGTCATTTTCACTTTGTTTATCACTACTTTTATAGTTTTGATTAGAATGTAACACCTCCAATCCTGCAGTTGCATATGGTCTGGCCACAAATTGTCATATTTCAACACATCCGAAGCCAAAATTGGATTCAAAAATTCTGCATATACATGTTACCAGAACTCCACTTAGCTCCTGTATTACTTTCAAATATAACTGATTGACTTCTGATCTGTTCTTTTTTGGAGGTGGTTGAAAGGCAACTTAATTTCAAAAACAATTAAAGCATTAACAAAAATTGCAATATAATTTCATCCCTAGTTGTAATGGAGTTCTGTCTCCTGCATGGCACTGATAAACTGAGTGTCTTCAAACAGAGGTAAATTATCTCTGAAGATCAGATGATTTTTTTTTTTATTTTTTATGATTAGATGTTGTTTGTTATATCCGCTTTGAGTCCTTTATCAGATGTGCAAATTAGGCATGAAACAGTGGTGAATGCCAGGTTTTATTGTACACATGCCACTGATTGCACTCTGCAGTCATAAATGACAGGAAATTACTGATGCATTTATGAGCCCTGAAATTTTATGGCACAGCTTTAGTACCCCCGACCAGTCCAAAAAACATCACTAAACACTTCTCTGTTCTGTGCAGATGTTTAAGAGGTTGAATGTGATCAATAAACAAAAGAACCCAACTGTCTTTTTTCCAGCCGTAGCATATGAATAGAAAATATGAAGCATGCATTGTTTTTGTTCGTAGCGGTGCTGTCTGGCTGTGAAATGATGTTGGTGGTGTTACTGACAGGCCGACCTGAGGACATAATGCACAAGGCTGGGATTACTGGACAATAGCATTGTAACATATAGGTCAGAAGAGGAGAAAGAATGCTACAAGCAGGAGCCTGCGTATGTACTAGGGAACATGTCAGAAAAACAGCTGTTTTAATGCACTGGTAAACACTTTGGCTGTTCTACCAGTCACTAGAAAGGGGAGTGGTTCATTATTTTGTTGTGTAAAGGGCAAAGAGCAATTGAGTAAGTAGAATCAGATTTTTCCTTGTCATAAGGAAACCACTGTAATTCAAAGAAATTAGGATTTTTGAGTGTCTCTTGTTCATTGATACTTTTCACCTCCTTAATAGGTGTAAAGGACCATCATTAGTAAAAAAAACATCCTGGCATTCTTTGCTTTCCTGCTGAACAACAACAGGAAAGTGACAATTCACACAACTGCGTAGTGTTGTCATGTTACTTAAATTTCAGTAGTTTAATATACCAGTGCTTGTAAACTGTCACTTTAAAACCACAGCAACAATTTTGTCTGTGTTGACTGAAATTGCTCAGTTACTTGGTGTTATAAGGATTTGTCTTAATGCTTCTTTTAGACTTCAGGAGAAAGGTAATCTGCTAATAGGTAGCCAGAGTCTTTTGTGTTTCCTGTGGCAACCTAAACTATCTTCCATCTTCCCTTTCAACACACTGAGTAATGCCATTCGAAGACTTAGAAATATGGAGACATCCTCCAAATAATAATAATAAAAATTTTCCCCTCTATTTTACTTTAATCCCTTCTGCTTTCCCTTTATTTTGTTCCTGCTCTTCTCTTAATTGTCCCTACCTAGGAAGCTTCTCCCTCCTGTTATCAGTCATTTCTCAAAATTGAAAGCTTTCCAGCACCATCATTATTATGGCTGAGCACACATTGTTTGAGCTGGTGGCACAGATGAAAACCACTCAGAGGCACAGCGACTCGACAGCTTCCTTTATCCCTGAGTTTGCACACTGTGTGTAATAAATTAAAATTCCTCTAGATTACAACCCTTGGCATTGCTTAATCCGTGTTATAATAAGGCAAACACAGATAGACTGAAGGCTCTAATTCTTTCGAGATGCAGGTTTACATACAGAATGAATACTACAAAAATGTTAAGAGTATCATATTTTAAACCTCAGTATCCTGATATTTTGAGGAAGTGTTTATAGACACAGATGAGTGCTATACTCTTCATTTATTAAATCTAGACAAAGTTTCCAGAGAGACATATGGCTGAAGCCTTTTATCTATACTAAATTTGTTTTATAATTTCTTGTTGATTTAAAAATCTGTGCCTCAGTTCTCAACAATGTTACAATTGACCCGGCAGGATATACAAGTCCCAACATTCATGGTTGTGGGCATGCGTGTATGTTTATGTGTGCAAATCTGTATTGATTCTGACCCTGCATTATAGAGTGTTTCTGGCAAGGCTGGAATTGATGCTGTCCACAGGCAAAATGTAATGATGCAGAAAAACAATAAGCTGACCAACTGACTCTGCACTGCGCAAAGAGTTCCTGTACACCGCAACACAAAAACAGCCTTAAAGTTTAAAAAAGGGGAGAGAAATTAAAAAATGAATGTGGATAGTTATTGTATTTCTCCGATGCTTTCATCATAACACTGTTGTTGCACAATTCATATCATCTATATTTCCTTACAAATGCAAAACACAATGATTCCAAATTTTGATTGAATTATAATTTCATTATTTTTTTTTTTATACTGATTTCTATAATTGGGAATAAATGAAGCAAACCTGTCAGCATTCAGAGACAACATGTTGGCTTTTGCTCTGGCATTGTTGTAAAGAAAATTATTAAAATGTCTTTTTTATCATTATTTTTTGTTGCCTTGACAATGTATCTTTTTTCCACCCACTATAAATGATAGATGATAGCAGAATGAAACTAATCATTTTAAATTAGGTAAATGTATTAATATTTTAAAAGAAAATCATAAATCATTTTGTGTTAATATCTTAAGGTAACTTTGACAGAACTAAAATACAAATTTGGTTAAATTTAAAAATAAAACTTTCTCAAAGAGATCTGAATGTTATCCCTTTTTACAAAATGGGCTGCATTTTGCTCTGATGCTGGAATGTGTACATTACACGTCAAAATCTGGGATTTTTGCCAGGTTTTGGCAAAACATTTCGAGCTGTATTGTCATTTACTGTATGCTTCATTGACAATGTTAGTTTACGTAGGAGTTAGACTAATAGCCTCCTCCTGTTTGAATTCTGTATGTAAACAAGCACACAGGCTCACTCACCCCTATTCTCACACACTTCGGCCGCACAGATGTATTTGGATAATTTGTGTACAAATCCGATTAACATTCTGTTTGAGAATTGGGAACCACACACATTTACATGGAAAACATTCCCCTGTGTAGATCAATCTTAACTGACTCTAAACTCAGTAGTCTTTGATGACCACAGGAAATAAACTAAAAGGATCAAGTACCGTATGTTATTTTGAGTAAGTGTAGGCCTAAATGTGTAGATTAGCATCATCACCAGTGACACTGCTGTTTTCAGAGGCTTCATCTCAAAGGCTCATTCATTAACTTTTCAGCGACACTCACTGTGTAGCAGAAATGGACCTTTTTTATTAATCAGCTGCACTAAGAGATCAAGAATGAAAACAGAGCAGGCTTGACTAACTTAGGACCAGTTGCCAAATAACTCATTTTCATGGGCTTTGTCTGCAGCCATTGGACATGAACTGCTGAAGTGTTCGTTAAAAATTGGCGCTTGGAAAAAGTCATTACACACTGTGTTTGGTGATTTAGGACAATGGACATAAAATTTTATTGGATTGGATTTGATTATTGCTGAATGATAAAAATGCACTCGGGTAGTAGTTTGAGAATATTGCCCAAACAAATTATTACCAGCAGGGCCTAGTCAGCATGTCTGTTAAAACTCACTTTAATAATGCACTGCAATCCTACTGCATTTTTAAATCAGCTCTTTTGCTAGACAAGTTGTGTTGAAATGTTTATTTAGAACTCATATTACATGATTTTAATTTTAATTTTTTTTATATACATTTAGATTTTTAGTAATCACTATCACTTTCAATTCACTTTCTTTTTCTTTCTTTCTTTCTTTTTCTTTCTTTCTTTCTTTCTTTCTTTCTTTCTTTCTTTCTTTCTTTCTTTCTTTCTTTCTTTCTTATTTATTAGCTCTCCTACCTGCTGTGTGTGTTCACTTCAAATTTAATATCTGGAGGCAAGAAGAAAGAAATGATGGGTGTGAGATTTAGCACTGAATCATTAAATGGAAGAAGCTTTGCTACATAGAATAAAAACATGCAAACATATTCACAAATTCATAGCTCCAATTTATGGTGTGAGGATTATATAGTTGCTCCTTCTGATGAGATGGTAAAGATGAGGTTTTTATTACCAGTGGGCATAATTTATGTGGAAATAGATCTGAATGGAAAATGATCATGTGCTATTTATGTTAATCAGTTTATGCAAAGTAAAATCCAATTTAATGGCTGAGTTTTCCAACTCTCGATTGTGTGAGAGTCTGGAGTGTCACGCTCCATGGCCCTCTAATTACTGTGGAGGTTTTGAAGTTGCTCTTCTTTTTTTAATCCCGTCGGTAGACAGAGATGGGGTGGGGTAATCAAAACAAAACTGTCTTTTTTCCTGCTCACATTTTGCAGACACCATCACAGCATATAGAGCACTGTTAAATTAATCTCTTAGAGAACAATTATGGTTCTCTCTGGAAAAAATCCAGTTTCAAGATAAATCTAATTTGTTTTTGAAATTTTTTTGCATTTATAGTACAGTGATTATTGCATGCACATTATATTTCAACCATTTGGAATATTTCAAACATTCATATAGTGTCAGCATTATGTCTGCTTGTTTTCTGTTTTTATTTATTTATTTTTTATATCACCTACTCTAAAATTAGAATCTTTAGGAATTTTAAATTTAGAAATGTTATTAAACATTTGTACATCCAAAAGTTTGCTAAGGTATAGCACAAAATAATATGTTACAAAAGTCAGGGTTTATTTATTTTATTTTTTTTATAGTACCTTCCCTAGTGAATGTGTTTCACACATTTTGAGGCATTTAAAGACAGTTTGATATGCTGATATTTGTCACAGCATTAATGGGGTTCAGCTGGCAGAGCTGCAAAGCCATCTCATTTCTGATTCCACCTCCAGCTGATCACAGCCGAGAACCTCAGACCATTTGAGGTTAATGAAAAAAGACGCATTAGCTATTGTCAAAGATTCTGATAGACGTGTAGCAAAATCCTTCAGAGGGAGACCTTTTCTTCGCATCTGTCAGTCGTCTAATTTAGCACTTTTAAAATTCAGCCCCATGGAAAACAAAGCAATTACAGCATTTGAATATGAATGGAAACACGCAGTTGTCTGTATTAATTGTTTGCTTGGCTTTATATGATTAACAGTGGACTAGACAAACACACTGACACCTTTACTGTTAAAAGACATTTCAAGCTTTACACCGCAAATTAACCAAAAACCAAATGAACTTCATTTGTATATTTCTTATGCAGACTTATGTTGAAAATCAAGTACTGATCAAGGCAGATTGAGCTCCTGCAAACGCAAATGCTGTTACCCTAACAAACTGCATTCTTGGACCATTGTCCAGTGTTTGGAAGAGTTCTCTTGTGTCTAGTTCCCACTGTAATGAATCCGTTGTAGACAGCGATGCTGTGCTTATGGCTCAGACCTATGAACTTTTCCCTTGATTAGCTCAGCGAAAGGGCATTGCTGTCAAGCACAGTGGGGAGCGGGCCATCCAAAGGCTTTTTTTCTTCTGGTAATGACCTGTGTTGAGCTTGTGGAGTCTCATCGCATGCTGGAGAGTGATGCTCTGGGCTAAATGTTTTGATTGGTGTGAAACTTCTGACCCCTCCAGCTAGCTGTATAAATAAATACTCATTGTTTTCCCATACTTTTAACAGTACACTGGACTGTGGATTGCATATTTTTTAGAAAGATGAGTCGATCTGTGCTTTGTGCCAATTCCAGTGGCTAAATGTCTTAAAGTAGCATCGTCCAATACTGATATTATCTGAGGAGTAGAACGGGTTGTGGGGTTGTTGGTGTGTTATTTTCTCATCAAAGATACAAACTATCTATTCCAGCCAAAGAAAGATGGTAAGAACTGCACTTTATTTAATACTACTGACAAGTTTTTTGATGCCGTTTAATGCTTTATCGTGTGTTTTGTCTCAGTAACTGTATTAAAATTCCTTGTTTGCTTCCAACCAATATTAGCTTTCATTTAAATTGAACACTATTTGTTAAGTCACTTCATCTAGATTTGTTACAAAAAATACCAAACTGAAGATATGCCTTCAGTTGCTCTTAAAGGGATACTCCACCCCAAAATGAACATTTTGTCATTAATCACTTACCCCCATGTCGTTCCAAACCCGTAAAAGCTTCGTTCGTCCTTGGAACACAATTTAAGATATCTTGGATGAAAACCAGGAGGCTTGTGACTGTCCCATTGACTGCCAAGTAAATTACACTGTCAAGGCACAGAAAAGTATAAAAAACATAGTCAAAACAGTCCATCTGCCATCTGTGGTTCAATCTGAATTTTATGAAGCGACGAATACTTTTTGTGCGCAAAGAAAATAAAAATAGCGACATTTTTTCAACAATTTGTCTCTTCTCTGTCTCTCTGTGTCACAAGCCCCCGGCTTTCATCCAAAATATCTTAAATTGTGTTCCGAGAATGAACAAAGCTTTTATGGGTTTGGAAAGACATGGGGGTAAGTGATTAATGACTAAATTTTCATTTTGGGGTGGAGTATCCCTTTAACATTGGCTGAATGAAAGGAACATTGGATGTGCATTGATTGCATGTTTGAAATTGAAATTAAACAGATGATCAGTTTATATTTCTACTAATCCAGTGTTTCCCCTGCCATTATATTAGGGGGGTGCCCCCGGTGGTGCACCCCTCGCCCCCCCTTGAAGGTCAAGTTAATTTTATTTAACTTTATTTTCTATATAGCGCCAGATCACAACAGAAGTCATTTAAGGTTACTTTTATAGAACAGGTTTATACCTTGTTGTTTTATAAAATAAATTAAATAGCCTTATGTTATTTATTTTATATACAAGATGGCATGTCATTTCTGTCATACATGGTCCAGCGTTTACAATTCCCCTTTGCTCTCTGTATGGCACACACACACACACATACACACAGACACGTGCGTGCACATGCAGGTAGGACCCTATGATTTCCGTGTTGCGGAAAACGCGGACGGAATCGTGGAATCCAGTCATAAAAACGCAGAATGTCACGGACTTGTCAAACTTGAAATGAATTAATCAAAAGTAGGTGATTACACTTAAATATGTACTAGTATCTTTAAATATTAAGCCACAAAAATACTATTTAAATATGAATTGTGTTTTGCGTGTCTATGTTAACAAAGATTAGGGCCTTTGACTCAGTTTTGTTTACTACACACACACACAGCTCGCGGTGATTTCAGCGTCTGCCGTCTCACTAAATGAAGACATAAATACATGAACAACATCTCCAAAACTGCTCTGAGAGTCACTTCATGAGCATTTTACTGTTCGGTTCGGTTTAACTTGAAGACACTGTTCAGTAGAATGTGCATAATACTACTAATAATATTACTAAAATTATTAAAACTGTAATTTTTAAGGAATAATCACACAACATTTCTTCCATGTTTTAATGTTAATAGTAAATCCCCTTTGTTTGCCAAAAAATAAAGTTAAATTTTCAATAGCCTAATTAAACATAAATGAAATGAATGTATTATGCCTTGATGTGACAACCAGAAAAAAATGTATTATACCTTAAAAAAATTCTTAAAATGGCTATTTTAAGAATAAATTAAGTTGTTTTATGCATTCAAATGATTAGACATGCTAAACAGAGAATTTGGTAACAATAAAACATATGGTGAGAAAAAAATAAAACATTTTATAAGGCCCTAAGCATGTAGTTTTCTTTAACTTTTAATAAATTGATGTGAAATTAAGTTTCATGATTAGACATGTTTTTTGATTAATAAAATTTAGAGTACCCCCCCCCCCCCAAACTCTAATCCTACTCTGCTCCTTTTTTTTACGCTGTAAAACCAATAAGGGCTAATGAGCAATGGTTTTGTTCTTTTCTTCAGGAGTGCTGGCTTGTGACATTTGTTGCACTTAACCCTCTAACTCTAGGTCAGGGTCAGAGTGTGCCTCTGGCAGAAACATTGATCATTTGAACTCTGAAGGTATTTATGAAAAAACAGAATCCATTGCAGAGGATGTTTATGGTTTAACATGAGCTTCTTTTCTCCCTTTTTAAGTTTGCAAGTAACATGAATTAGCCCATCTGTCAAAATTATGGATAATATAGTCGGCATGTACCATGTCAGAGGGTTTCTGACTGTGACCTTATCTCCTCCTGCAGGTCCCATAGGCTGTTCCTTACAGCGTTGTATTTGGAGCAGAATGGGCAGGGGCTTGTCGGTCTGAATTTGGTGCTCCCTTTCACAGCGGCAAGAGACCGATTAAAGTCTGTGCTCTAAATATATGGTTTCACCTAAAGCATTGGATTTTGAAATGTGAGGCATGCCCTTCATGCGATAGGCAGAGAATGATAAATTCATTAATAATAATAATAATAATAATAATAATAATAATAATAATATTGTTGTTGCTATTATTATTATTATTATTATTATTTATTGATCAAATCAAATTATATAATATTTGTATATAAATAATTCAAATTATTAATAACTACTTCTACTTGCATAAATAAGCAAATATTTGAATGTGGTTTTGTGTGGGGGAGAAAATGAATGCCAGTTGCCATCATGCTTTTCTCTCTTTTCTGCCCCAAAAGATCAGTTCCTTTCCCTTGTGTGTATGGCCGGATCTTTATTAATCCCTTTTAAATGACCTCTGAGCACAAAGGCCATGTTCTTCAGTTGTGTTTCACTCCTCAGAGAGTTTCAGTTTGTGGGTGATGCGGCTAAACTTGAGGCTTGCCTTCCAGGATATCATATCCCTGTAATGTTGTACAAAGCATTGCAATGTCCCAGCTTAATCCTGGAACTCCACTTATTCATCTGTAGAGCTTCTAATGATAGGATTGTCTCCTTTCAAAACACTGGTGCAGCAGTTCTGCTCATGGACAGGCCCACACGGACAGAATGCCATAGTTTACCATAGAGATGGAAACAGTCTTCCTAAAATTCCTTAAGTGCTTGTTCAATAAATATTGTGACTAATTTGGTGATGTTTCTAGCTATTAATAAGTTAGTAGTACTTTCAACTCCATTTCACATATTTGACCATATATAAATCTATTCTGCAGAAATCAGTGCCAAAAATGCTTAAAAAAGAAAAAAGTCAGCAGATTCCCTCAGCGCCTGTGCATGGTATTACCTCAGATCTCGGCCCTACAGAGACATCTTGAATTTGTTTCTATGTAATCATCTCCTTTAATCAGATCTTACAGACATACTTGTGTGCAGTAAAGCTTTGGCTTATTGCTTGGGCATGTCAATTTGGAAGGACTCTATTCTAAATCTGACTTTTGTGTCTTGATACAACATTCTCAATCGCTATTCTCATCTTTAATGTCCTCATCTGTCAGGACTTGTCTCGGAAGAGTAATCCTTTTTCTTTGAAACAGTAAGCAGCTTTAATTTAAGACATTAAACATGTAGGGATATGCAAATATATTTTATTATAAATATATGATAAATTCTTAAAAATGTACCATTTTATCCTTTAACACTGGCTCATGCAATATAAATTGTCAAGTTTGGCAACTTTAATGGATTATAATTATTTTTAACAGCTCTGAAACAGATTTACACCATCTGTGTTCTTTTACTTAGTATGGCAAGAAAACACTTATAAACATTTTTCCTTTTGTTTGGTTGTTCTGTGAAGTTTTGTGAGACAAACACACATTTATGTAATAATCAGTAAAGGTTCCATAAACTTCCATCATTCAAGACCTCCTCTCATAGAGAACTGGTCCAAAGAAACTTGGCCTACATTACAAGGCAGTGGCCTGATAATAATCCTGGTTTTGTTTTGAATAAGTCTGAATTCCAATTTTTCACAGTTCACATTCAGGTCTTGGCTCAGTGTCTGTCTTCTCACTTCTCCATTGCACGCAGCATTATTGGTTTGTCTTTGCTTTGAAAGTTAGAGGGTGGTGGGGTTCAACTGGAGAACTGGCAGAGTCATGTTACAATGTGTAACACACAATTACATAACCCAGCAGAAGCACTGCTGCACCATTACTCATGTGCCTGGCAGTTTAAGGTCTAATGAGAGTTCTTTCACAGTTCAGAGGTGAAGCCCTGGGCAATGCAGTCATGGTTGACAGATTTTTGTACAGTTGGCATTCTTTGACAACCAGTTTTATTCAGAAAAGGAATTTAGAGCTAAATTGTGTGAGAAATAACAGAACACAAAAGTCAAATATACCATAGACTGAATTCTAGAGCTGCGTTGAATTTAATCCTTTAGTTATAAAACACATTGTATTCCAACTACACTTAAAATATCTTTTCATTAGCTATACATGGCCTCTTGAGAGAGCATTATTGAGTATTATGTGTGCCATGCTAATATAATAACTGCACATTTATCACTAGGAAGTGAAGTAACATGAATAAAAGCTGTGGGTGAAACAGGAAACAGTAGATAGAAGTGAGAAAACTTATCAGTTATACTCCAGATGTTTTCACATTCAGTGGTTTCATTTAACACAATTGCATGCAGGCATCATATTGTGAAATTATGAAACCAGAAACTGTAAGGGGAATTTTGGAAGACAATGTTAGTTTGTGCACATTTCCCACAGAAGACTAACTTTGCCAAATTACTCTAGTACAAAGTGACCATTGTTACTCCATGACCTTAACAGTCATATGAACTACAGAAAAAAAGATAAGCAAATGAAACATATTTCTTATTGAGGAATTTATTGTAATAGTTTTATGTACACTGCCTTTTGGGGTTGGTAAGAAGTAAATCTCTCATGCCCAAAAAGGCTGCATTTATTTAATCAAAATACAGTAAAAATATTGTTGAAAAAATAAAAATAATTTAAATTGTTCTAATATTCTGATTTGGTGTTCAAGAAACATTTCTTATTATTATCAATGTTAGAACTCGGTTCTATCGTGTATCCGTAATCAATTCATTTACGATCTCCAGTTTGGGAAACCTTGACGTAATGTAATGTTTAATGCACTTCATGTTGGTAATTGCAACGAACGGAATATATTTTCTTACCCTGTATTTTTATATAATTATGGTACAAGAAATATCCTATTTAAATCAATGTGATAAATGACTTAAAAGTAATCTAAAAGTAATCAAAAAATGTCTGATTACATTACGTAAAATCTGAAATGTAATAGATTACGTTAATTGTACTAACTACAATTTTTTCATGTAACTGGAATCAGTAACGGACTACAATTTCTTAGTAATCTACCCAGGTTTGCTGACTATTAATTTTTAGTTTCTTCTCAAAAAAAAAAAAAACTTATTGGTTCCAAACTTTTGAACAATAGTGTACAGGTGCATCTCAATAAATTAGAATGTCGTGGAAAAGTTCATTTATTTCAGTAATTCAACTCAAATTGTGAAACTCGTGTATTAAATAAATTCAGTGCACACAGACTGAAGTAGTTTAAGTCTTTGATTTTTTAATTGTGATGATTTTGGCTCACATTTAACAAAAACCCACCAATTCACTATCTCAACAAATTAGAATATGGTGACATGCCAATCAGCTAATCAACTCAAAACACCTGCAAAGGTTTCCTGAGCCTTCAAAATGGTCTCTCAGTTTGGTTCACTAGGCTGCACAATCATGGGGAAGACTGCTGATCTGACAGTTGTCCAGAAGACAATCATTAACACCCTTCACAAGGAAGGGTAAGCCACAAACATTCATTGCCAAAGAAGCTGGCAGTTCACAGAGTGCTGTATCTAAGCATGTTAACAGAAAGTTGAGTGGAAGGAAAAAGTGTGGAAGAAAAAGATGCACAACCAACCGAGAGAACCGCAGCCTTATGAGGATTGTCAAGCAAAATCGATTCAAGAATTTGGGTGAACTTCACAAGGAATAGACTGAGGCTGGGGTCAAGGCATCAAGAGCCACCACACACAGACGTGTCAAGGAATTTTGCTACAGTTGTCGTATTCCTCTTGTTAAGCCACTCCTGAACTACAGACGTCAGAGGTGTCTTACCTGGGCTAAGGAGAAGAAGAACTGGACTGTTGCCCAGTGGTCCAAATTCCTCTTTTCAGATGAGAGCAAGTCCAGTGTTAAGTTTCCACAGTCTGTGATGATTTGGTTTGCAATGTCATCTGCTGGTGTTGGTCCATTGTGTTTTTTGAAAACCAAAGTCACTGCACCCGTTTACCAAGAAATTTTGGAGCACTTCATGCTTCCTTCTGCTGACCAGCTGTTTTAAAATGATGATTTCATTTTCCAGCAGCATTTGGCACCTGCCCACACTGCCAAAAACACCAAAAGTTGGTTAAAGGACCATGGTGTTGGTGTGCTTGAGTGGCCAGCAAACTCACCAGACCTGAACCCCATAGAGAATCTATGGGGTATTGTCAAGAGGAAAATGAGAAACAAGAGACCAAAACTCTTATGAAGTATTCTAATTTGTTGAGATAGTTAATTGGTGGGTTTTTGTTAAATGTGAGCCAAAATCATCACAATTAAAAGAACCAAAGACTTAAACTACTTCAGTCTGTGTGCATTGAATTTATTTAATACACGAGTTTCACAATTTGAGTTGAATTACTGAAATAAATGAACTTTTCCACGACATTCTAATTTATTGAGATGCACCTGTATGTTATATAGCACAGCTGTCAAAGACATTGCCACTTTCAAGTACAGTTTGACCTTGTTGTTTCTCACATATCCCCGTTAATTCTAGTGTCAAGCTTTTCTTGAATGACTTCTCAAGGCCATCCCAGCTGGCTAGTCAGCCCGACACCCTGGCTCAGCCCCAGCGTATGAGAACATCATCCTGTCGTTCCCATGGAGTTAGTGCACAAACATCCACTCTTTCATTCAGCAGACCCTGGATACCTTGAGCACATCTGGAAGACATCAGCACAAAGGCTACAAACTGACTAATGGGACATTGTGTTTCTGGCTGTGTGCACATGTACAGTAGGCATTACACGCTAAGCATGGACACACGCAAACGTCGATAAGTCACATCTCATTGGGAAGTTGAAGCAGAGAGGATTAGATTGAGGATTAGAGGATTACGTACTCGGGTCTGCTGGAGATGATTAAGGATTGTCCAAGCCATCAGAGTAAAAAAAAAATTCCTTTCTTTTCAGTTTTGTGTCTGGATAAGTGAAGAAAGAGAGAGTAGAAAGCAGAGGAACTTGCTGAAGCCATATTTGTTTGCATAAGTTCCATCTTTTTTCAGAATGTACTTTTGCTTGGTTTTAGTTCCTTCCACAAAGGTTTAATTTTCATCACCATGGCAGTTTTGATTGTTCTTGATCATCTTTCACTGTAGAGGACGTGCTGCATTTGTACAGTTTTATATTTCTGCTGAGTGGAAAAATTAATCAGGTAGTATCACAAAGACGTTTTATTATTTTAGTTTTCATTTAAGGTCCTCTTATAACCTCTTATAACCTCTTCTTGCACCAAAAATATTTGCCATTTAGATTTATGTGACCATTTTCCACCCTCTGGAAAATAAAAGGCCCTTTTTTTACTCACACATTTTACTCATGTCTTGAAAGGCGTTGACTCAGAAATCCAAATTTCCAAATAACAATGCTAAATGTTTATTTCACAGTGTCTCTTGTGGGTTGTACTTTATTTTTATTTTTTGAGACAATGCGTGTGTGTGTGTGTGTGTGTGTGTCTGTGTGTGTGTATATATAAAAGCAATGGGTTGTGCTATAATAGGAAGGTCTGAGTAATAGATTTAAATGGATGTGTAAGTAGGAACTAAGTGGGAAGAAGTTGTTGATTGGGACAAAAATAAACATAAAATTTGTAGAAGTCTTATCTACAAAAAATTCTCTTCTGCTTGGCATGAATTGCTACTGACATCATGTAGAAAATAAATAGCAGCTATCTTCTATTTGTGGTGTTTAGGCTGTGGTTGTGGACTCTGATCTGATATATCTCTGGTATACACCTCACCTGCTTGGGCAAACAGAAAGGCCAGTAGCTCTTAGACCACGGCATGGCAGGCTGCCCGGCAGAGTGAGAGTGTTTATGTTGGTATTCCTGAGGGATTGACTGGTTTTATGAGCTGTTTTGTGTACCGCAGCGGATGCTGCTCTTACTGGTGCATGTAGCAGGAGGTTGTTGGACTATTCCAGCTGTATGAGGGAAATCATTTATCATTTTTTACTTATTCTTAAAGGTTAATTGCCATAAATTTGGGGAGTACAGCCAGACTCGTGATAGCTCCTTGACCATTGCTCATCTATTTGTCGTTGTCTGTTCTATTTGCTGTTTGTTCAAAGAGATGTTGTACAGAAAGGCACCTGTGTGTCTGAGTATAGTGCAGAGCTGGTTGCAGTCTGTTTTGTCATTGGTATTCATAAGAACAGTGTTTTCCCCACAGGGTGGGACCAGGAGTTAGATAGCAGAGTGGGTGGAAAGAAAATCCTGGATCGTCTTGAAGCAAGAGTGAATCACACTTAGACACAAATGTTTAGATTTAAAAATGCCCTGCTAGAACTGATGGATTACAGATACAGACCTGTATTTCATTACAGTTTATGAGTCAATGTTGAACTCAAACACACTGATGCTATGAACCCAGTGAGCAGCACAGTGACACCTGACAAAAATGGAGGCATATGTTTTAAACAGATTCATTAGCAGCTATAGTTGCCTTGAATTATTATCTATACTCTATTGAAATCTATGAAGCAAAACACTTTAAGGCAGGGCTCAACTTTTTTTATTTTTCTCCATTTCTTTCATTGTTTGGTTGGAAACAAAAGTTTGCTACTAGATTAATCTTTCCCCTATACCAGTTTCATGGACAGTTACAATTATGGATAAGCCATTTGTAGGATAATTTCCCTTGTGGCACTTTCAAACTAGTGCTTTGTTTGGTTAGAAGGTCAGACATGACAACTTTGAGCAATAATGTGAGTAAGGGCTGGCTGGTATGACTAGGCCTACATCTATACTCTGCAACAGTAGATATATCTGTGCATCAAGGGCCAAAACTGCTTTTAGACATAAGAAATGGGCCCCTTGTTAAGACGTGGCTTTTATTTTATTTTTTATTTTATTTTATTTATTTATTTATTTTAATTTTTTGTTTTTGTTTTGTTTTGTGTCCTTGCCGGGGATTTTAATTAATCTAGTGTCTTAATTAAAAAATGCTGCGTGTCTATTAAGTAGGATTACTGCAAGACTGGCATGCAGGTGCTCCCCCCCCCCACCTCCATCCCCCAAGTCAACACCTCAGCTTTGTTTGTCAGCAGTCATTCTTCTGCGAGCAGCCTAACACAATCAATAATTTTAAACCGAGTCTGCGAACATAGTTGAATAGATATCTCTAAGATCTGATTTTAAGCATTCTCTCTGTGGAGATTCTTGCTCCTGATTGAGTTACTCTTGTGTTAATGTTGCCTGTGTTTCACTGCTTTGTCTGTGGGTTAGATCAGGGTTTTCTGTAAACCAACAAAAGCATGGCAACACTGCTCTATAATCCCAGCTTCTCCGGGGCAAAGGTCTGCTGGTGGCATGGCACTGGAGTGTGACATCACAGGATCTAACCGATTGGTTCTGTTAGGTTTGCGGTTGGCTTGTTTAGCTGTGTTTTGTTTCCTCATCGGGCTTGGGAGCTATAAGAAATGACTCACTCTCCTGCTCTCACTGTCAAATCAACCTTTCAGTTAGCAGGAATTTAGCTCTGTATGTCTTTCACAGTGTTTTTAAGTCAGAGTGTTAAATGTTGCTTTGTGCAGTAAACACTGTGTGCTACTTGTAACACATTTTGTTTCAAATGCAGGCTGCAGCTCACACACTTTTTTTTTTTCCTTCTGTGGTTCTACAGTGCTGAGCACTGACCTTATGTGGTTGCACAATGACAACTCTTATCCATCACATCCTGACCAAGGGCAGTCTGTGTCTCTTCTCTCTTTTACAAACAGTCACGTTTCACAATGTGTATGGCTGTAGTGGTGGTGCTTTTAAATGACAAATTTAGGAAGAAACTTATTTTTTTGAGTGTAACACAATTAAATCTCAGCTTAATTTTTTAAATTAAGCTTAGAGGGGCATACAAGTTTCTTTCAAAGTTAAATAATCTTTTATATATATATAAAATATTATATATATATAATATTTTTTTTGTATATTATATTAATTATAAAGAATAATTAAAAATAATTATTTATAATGTAATATAGTAAAATTATTATAATATAGAGAAAATTATTTCATCATTTTATATTATATATTTAATTTACTATATATATTATAATATAATATTAATGGATAATATAACATCATACAAATATTAAATGAAAAACTGGTGCTATTATATTATATGCATTGAGCTACTTGTTGGCCTCAAAATAATAGTCTCCCTGAACTACTGATATACCTCTGTCATTCTGATGTGATTTCTCAGCCCTTTTTTATCTTGCTGATCCTCCGATGTCATATCTTCCCTTGCATGAGTCCATTCAGTAAAAAAAAAAAGAAAAGGTAAATAAGGTCCAATTAGTCAAACCCAATCAGTCATCTCCAGTGATTAGCTAATGCATTCCCCTTGTCTTTTACCAGTGATCAGTGAGCTTTCTTCACTAGACTGTTGATCCATTCTTAGTCATGAGCAGTGATCTGCCATCAGTCAGTCTGATTGGGCCTAAATGGAGAGATGTGAGAGTGGGCTGGAGAGATTGATTAGAGGAGACCTTTGGAAAAACATCTGGGGAAGTGAAATTAGCCCTGCTACAAGTGTGCAACGTGAGCTGGGTATAAACATACAGTGTTCACTGGAGAGTCATTAAGGCATCTAGATTCTGAGGTCATGAGTTAACTGTGTAGTTTTCTCTTTTGTGCTCTGTCAAAGCACAACTGACAGAACCAGTGATTCTGGTGCAAACAGAGCTGTTTAAAGGGTTTGTTCATCCAAAAAATGACAACTATATTCATTTACTCACCTTTATATTGTTGCAGAACCATGTTGTCTTATTTATTTATTTATTTAGTTTTCATTTATTTTAGCGCTTTAGCTAAAATGAAATGTTTAAGGTTTTTTTTTTTTTAATTTTATTCCAGTTATTGTTTGTCAAGTAATGAAAGTGATTTTTATGGTTTAGATTTAGTTAATAATAACCCTGCGCAGAAGCAAATTATAGTCGAGAGCTGCGCTGGAGGGGAAAGATTTTCAGAGAATAACAGAAGAAAGTCATATGGTTTTTTAACAACACAACTGTGACTTGTCGTTTTTGTGTGAATGATACCTTTTAAGTGCACTTTCTGCTTTCTACACAGTAGTTATTATTAGATATGCGCAAACATGCTTGAGTGTTTTTTTTTTTTTCTTACAGCTGTCAGTTATAATACTAGTTATTTCAAATTCTTCCATTCTTTCCAAACATAGTAATGATCCATTGACCCAAGTGCTGGTTGCTCGTGCCATCAAAACAGAGTTAAAATTTAAGCCTGCAATGCATATCCCGATGCAAGTGAGCGTGTCCCTCCCAGACTTGTTTCTCACGTGTGTTCACCTGTGTCCCTGATCTTCAGCTGATTAGCCTCAGGACTCTGATGTCATGGTCACCCAGCCCCCCATGCAACACGATGCTGTCCTCTCAGGCAGGACTTAACAACGGCTGTATCTTCCAGCCTGTCATTGATGGAGTGTGCACTTGCTCATCTGGGTTATAGCCGTTTGGAGAAAATGGATGGTGTTGGCTGTAAATTTAGCTGCACTTTAGGAGCTGAGATCATATGATGGATGTAGCAATCTTAAGAATAGCGTAAGTGGTAATTGGTGCCACTGAATGACCTGTCTGAACCTTTGTGTCTATAAATTAAAAACAAAAAAAGAGCAATCAAACATGCGCAAGGTAAGGGATGCAAAGTATTGTGTTTGTGGTGTGAAGTAAAAAAATGTGTTCCTTAATGTTCCTTAATTCCTATGTTGCTTATATTGTGAAATGTGTTTTATTCCTGTAATGGCAATAGCAGCCATTACTTCAGTCCGAAGTTTCACGTGATTTTTCAGAAGTTATTCTAATATGCTGATTTGATGCTTTCTTAATATTATCAATGGTGAAATCAGCTGTGCTGTTTAATATTTTTGTGGAAACTGTGATGCATTTATTTACAAAAGGACAGCATATAATTTAAATTGAAATATTTTGTAACATTATAATTGCCTTTACTGTCACTTTTGATCAAAGCGTACTAGCTGAATAAAAGTATTTAAATAAAACAGCAAATTTTGAACGGTAGTGAATGAATTTGAGTGGGATTGTGAAACTTGTTTACAACCCTTTATTTTCTTTCAGGGTCATTTTTTTTTTCTTGTGTCTCCAGTGGTCACTGGTAGGATTGCATTTGGTTTGTTGTTTCACTCTGTGTGTGTGTGTGAGCTAGTGACAACACTGACGTTTGTTTGCTTTGAGGCTTTTTACTTTTGAGGCCTCGTGGTGTGGTTTCATGAGCGCTGCGCGTTTGATACAAACACGCCTTCCAGATGTTTCTGGAATTTCGTGACACCACAGAGAGGATGTGACCAGCGCAGAGTTCCTGCCAGATTTCCATGGCAACGTCTGTTTCCCATCCTGACGAAGAACACAGGGAGTGTGAATGAATCTGCAGGCGTCTTTAAAGAAATTTATTTGGCTGGCATTTTGAGTCTATGTTTCTTACCTCTTAAATTTGATTGTTCTGTTTTCCTGTCATAATTTTTGTGCTGATGACAGTTTCATGTTGCTGTTGTCTTTTTGTGGCTTGTTAATGTACTGATAGCAAAATACAGGCCAACAGAATAACCGTAGCAGGTGTCTTGGCTTGGGAAGGGGATTTATAGACATCTCATGATTTTCTTTTTTTAAATTTTTTTTGACACATGCTTTTTCTTATTGATTGTTCTGCTGTGGAAAGGCAAAACATTGTTGTATTTTCTTTTATTATTATGTGTTGCCTTTTAAAAATGAAACCGCCTAGTCTGTTTCCTTTGCATTTAGCTTGATCATGCTTAAATGTGTAGAATACCCATAAATTTAATAAACTTCGTAACATTCACACCTGGATGGCTCTTGTTTGCATTTCACAAGTTGCTAATTTGTCTGTCTCAAATGGATAAACAATCTAGTTGTACTTCTAACTAAATGAATTCTGAATTTTGGAGTTTCAGAATCGCTGAAGAATTGCGAATAATAGAATATACCCCCCCAGCTCAAATCTTGACAGCAAGTCATCATTAGTTATGTTTCCATCCAAAGATCCGAATTAAACTTGTGCGCAAAACTGGAATATCGCATAAAACATTTGCGAATAAAGCACCGTTTCCATCCAACGTGTCAAAGCGAACAAAATCGTCACTTCCTGATAAACTGGCACTATATATCACTAAGAAAAGTAGGAGAAGCCACTTAATCTAATCATTTTCATTTATGATGAATTACTTGCGCCTCAGAGTGAGCAGACGAAACACAATAAATGTCATTGTTTTCGGGGGTGGATTTCTGCTGTTTGGGGATGCAGTCGTGTAAGACAATTATACAGACTTACTTTGATGACAGACTTTGCTCAGACATTTTAGAATGATCAAAACAACATTTCAGATGCTGTGAAATGAGATCCGGTCCGCTGGTTAGTCAAGTTATCCTGTCCAATCGTGCAAAGTCACATGAGTCAAGGTGAAATTTATTCAATAAATGTGTTTCCATTGTAGTTTATGCACATTTTTTCTTATCAGATAAAAAGTTTATCCTGCTCAATTGTGCATATAAGTGTTTTATAAGCATTTTCAGAATTTATGTGCATCTTGGCATTTCCATCCAGAGTTTTTTTTTTTTTTATGCGTTATTCCAAAATGCACATAAAAATAGGTGGATGGAAACAGCAATTTTCAGATTGATTATTCAAGTGTGACTCTCTGTGTGTGATGCAGTGCTACAGTGTGGATGGAGTCACTGCAAACATTTTCTAATTCAATTTTATTGCTTTTGAGTTGACTCTGTGAACTTACCTAGTGTACATCGGTGTCTTATTTCAAGGTTTAGTAGTCTCTTATGTGGCATGTGTTAATACAGTTGTGTGCATTTGTTTGTCATTGAAAAGATGAAAAACACCTAATCTCTGTGTTTCAGCAGGAGCTGCCGGCGCCGCCTCTCCTGCTGTTCAGGAAGCTGAGTAACCCCGACCTGTCTCCTGCCTCAGGAAAGACCAAACTGCAGCGGCAGCTCAGTCAGGATGACACCAGAGCCCGACGCAGCAGTATGGCCGGCATCCTCACCGGTGAGAATCTCCCCCCCCGCCCCTTTTCCTTTTAAAAACTTCAGAAATTTGTATAAAACCTGATGATCACGTTATGCAACATGATTTGAGCACACCATGTGCTTCAATTGGAGCAAGAGTATTTGACCTTCAGTGCAATTTTTAATGTCACAAATTTGCTTTAATTCAAGAAGAGATCTACAAAGACTGCAGAATTTGGTTCACATTATATAAAAGCTGTCAGAGAGAATCTGTGGCTAGGCTTTGATTTGGTTTTGACCACAGAACACAGACACATACATAAAACAAAAGAAACGACTTTGTCCTAATTCTGTTTCCTCGGTGTGGTGCAGGAAAGCAGCTTCTGCCTCTGTCCAGCAGCATGCACGGTGGAGTGAGTCAGCTGGCCTGGCAGCAGCATTCAGGAGAACCCAATAACTTGGTCCGCATGAGAAGTCAGTCCTTTGGCCAGTCTGCCCCCTCTCTCACTGCGGGACTGGTGAGTGCATGTGCACCACACATGCGCACGAACTCACTCTATCTGTTTCCATCCAACAGAGCAGATGCAAACACAGAGTCCAAAATTACCCAAAATGCAAGTGAAAATCTAACAAATGCACTTAAAAGTGTTGCGGCACTGCAACATAATACTTGGTATAAATCAAATTTGTAAGAACCATCAGTGTAAAAATCTCCATGTGATGACAAATGTGGTACATGTGGTATTTCTTTTTCAGATTTTCTTCATTGGCCCATGTGGCAAGCAATAAAAACTAAAACCATAAAAACATTTTTGTTATTTGAAATAAATGTTAACTGAAATTCAATAAAATAATAAAAAACTGCCATATTTGCCAAGGAAACTTTTTTTTTTATTTTCATTTAGCATAACTTATAACTAGAATAAATTAAAATAACTAAACTAAAATAAAAACGAATAAAAGCTATATAGACATTTAAAAACACACAACAAAAATACTTTAAATTAAAATGAAAACAGATAAAAATTAAAATAATTCAGTTATAGTATAGTAATCAATTTACTAAAATAACAATGGTGGTAAAAGGTTAAAATCAAAGGAGTGAATTTTAAATAACTGCCACTGACACAACATGCTGATGAATGAATAGGATACAGTAGCTCACAGATGCAAATTTACCTCAGGTACCTCTGAGTCTGATCACATTGCCACAGAAATTCTGTATTGATCTTTTTTACTTTCATTGTATATCTGAGTAAATGCAAAGGCAGTTTAGTGTTAGGTGTGGCTGGTCTGTGTGTTTATGGAGGTTTAGAATGAAGAAAGTATATGTGTCAATTACAGCAATATATCTTTATCTGATGAGGTCTTGTACCTGCTATATGTGCAGAAGATGTGTTTGCAATCATTTTGTTGTGCAATCCAAAGCCTAGTGCCATAGCTACATCTGCTGTCCAAGCCTAGTACTACACCATTGAAAAAGGGGAAACGGCAAAAGGAAGCCCAATGATTAAGTTTTGGTTATTATGTAATATAAATGAATCAACATATATAATTATATAATAATTTCTATTTATAGTTATTTACAGTGTATTATTGCATAATATTAGTAATAAGTCTATGTGTGTATGCATAATCTTTTTTTCTTATTGATCTACTTGAACAATTCCCAATTGAAAGTTTTTGGATGTAGTTTTTTGTGAAATGCTGGACCTTTTTAATGACTGTATAGTAAGATTACTAGATAGAAATGGACTATTAATACTAACCAGGTTTTAGATTTGTGCCGTAAACAGTAGCAAACAGGAGTAAAGCATTTGTGATTTCCTATACTGAATTTGTTATTTTCAGATATTTAAGTCCACTACTGTCTGATAAATTGTTTGCATGCTGAACATAAAGAAAGCCTTGTACATATTACAGAGTTCTGTGATGCTCATGGTTGTTTATAACCATGAGGTGGCAGCATTGCCCACATCCAGCATTGCCCACTGATGTAAAACTAAACAGTACAAACTTTGAATGGATAAAGTGCTACACATGGGCTTTGTGATTATCTCAGCCCTTATGTTTATGGATGAATAATGTACTCAGCACTGCAGTGTAGCACACTGTCCTAGTAAAGTAGTAATTAATATGCCAGTGCTTCAGCAGACCCTTTTTAAAAGACCTTGTCTGTTGAAAGAGAAGCCATGAACACACTAATTGCTGCTTATTAGGCGTTATATGCCAGCAAACAGTAGCATGCTGATATTAAGATGTAATAGTCCACAGTTATTTTAAGTTGCAACTTGCAAGACTACTCCTTTTATACTGTGTGCCAGTATGCTGGATAATACAAAGTTTGTTTGTGCCATTAAAATGACTGCATCAACATATCTCAACTGTAATTTAAAGGCCTGTTGATTTGAATTCATCACTGTTTTACATGACACATAGCCTTTGGATGATAAATTCCTATGCGCATCAAGTAAGCGGCATCATAAATATGATATCCATCATGATGCAGCAGTATATCAAGTTTTTGAAAGGAAATTATTCATTTTAATATGTGTGCAATCTATTTGACAAATCAGTTTTCAAATAGATTGCAATACTATATAAAACAGCTTCCAGAAAAAAATGCTAGTGAAAATATAAATTGCTGAGCTACCGCTGCTTCTTTTTCTGCATTTACAAAATCATATTTTTTTCTGTCTCGCTCTTTGTAGATGCATATACTGGTTATTAGGAAATTATGTGTTGTAGACACATTATGGTGAATGGAGTTGACAATAGAAGTACAGTTTAAAAAATACAGTTTAAAAAATATTGACATCAGAGACCGTATGAAATCTTATATCACAGTATCAATATTTTATATTACTGTAACGGTATATCAAAAATAGCTATTTTGACTGGAAAATTGAATGAAAAATAATTTTCTTGTGGTAATTAATTTTATAAATGATCTATTGGGCAATCCAGTGCATTAAATACATTACATATGAAAGTTACTTGATCTCATTTGATTATTTTCTCTTTTTATTTGGAACTTGATGGACGTCAACTAAAAATTTCATTATCCATAGCAAATGAAAGAGTCTTATTATCAGGTCCTCATCTTGCCGTGTTTGGGACAAGTCTTGCCTGGATTTTCAATTCTGCCCACTGATATCCATTTTTAACAGGATATAAATCTTTACTAGTTGACACAATTATGGTTAATGCCACCGAGCTTTGCAAGTATGTTATTTTTCTTCTCATTCATAGACCTAATAATGTGGTAAAGGAAATGACCCGGTGTTGGTTTATCCTGTGGTGATGTAGTTCATAATCCTCAGATCCAGGCTGTGAGGGCCGGGGGTGCTGGTTTATTGTATGAGACGTGGGAGAGACATAGAAGAGGGAATGGAGTGACTTAAAGGGAACCATGCAGGACAGGCAGATGGTGTTTACCTTCCAACTACAAGCATGGAGTCGGGTGTGTGTGTTTTGTGCAAGCAAATTTTTTTTTTTTTTTGGGGTATGTGATTTTTGTGACATGAACCATAACTGATTATGCAAAGTGATTCATCTGATTGGTTTTCATAAGATTTATTGTTCTGCCAACAAGTTACCCACAAGGGGCAGACAAGGTGCTGGAAATAGCATTACTCATTGAGCTAAGGGATTTGAGCAAACACCATAAGTATTTAACTTGTTACCTATATAAGTGATCAGACTTGCATCTAGGACACGATAAAACGATTAAACAATTAGATTTACATTGAAGGGAGGACCTGAGCCATTTGTTACATAGCAACATGTATAATTATATGCAATATGTATAATTGTGTAAGTTGTTTCTTTCTTATATTTTTAAGGGATATGATCGCAGGAAATTGTCTTTTGGTTATACACAGGTCGCTGTTGCCTGTTCAGATCTTTTAATGGCACACCTTCAGGGAAGAAAAAGGTTATTTTGTTTTCGTCCTTTGGTGCTCAGTCTAAATTGAGATGGCAGTGAGGCTGGAATAAGTCAACAGTGGCATTAACATACCGTGATATTTGCATAATATTTGCATATAGGCAGGGGGAAAAGGCAAGGTTGTTCTAGTACTGTAGGCGATATTCTTATTTATTCCTGTTTCTTATTTTTTTGTGTATGTTATTGAAGTTCTAGCCTGATGTTCAAATATTATATTAAGATTTAACAGCTGGTCTGCTATGGATATCTAAACCTGTATTTTATCAGCTAAAGAAGAATGGATAAAGAAGCAGATTCCTAGTTGAAGTGCCTTTTGTACAGAGGATTCCAGACTTAAATTGTGCAGTGGTTGTATATTTTAAATGGTGATTTGTTTTCTCCTCCCAGGGAATCTGGTCTTTAGTGTGGTTAATGGAGCTTTTATAGGCAGCTGGAGACCCGATAAGTAGCTGCGGCTCTCATGAATACACAGTCAATCCTTTGTCACGTAATCTTTTAATGGGAGAGTGAAATCTGTTTCCATCCTTTAAAAATTTTATTCACGCCTATACCTCTTTCTTGATCGATTCATTTTTGAAAAATGTTACCCAGAGGCAACAGACTTTAAGGGACACAGAGAAGACAAAGAAAAACACCAGACCAGTATGTTCGCTCATCTCCCATCATCGAGGTCACAAACAGCCGAAGTGAGTGACTATGTACAGGATTAAATATTCAAAAGGCAATTATGAATAATTACTTGAAAGAGACCCTCCACTGTGCTGCCAGCCAACCCAAGGTGACGACACTCATGGCAGCGGTAGAGGCTGCTGGGATCTGTCTTTTTTGTTTCTGTGCTCTTAGCTTTGTTTCTGCAGTATTTACCCACTCTACTTGTTTTCTTTATCTGGGTATGACAGTTGTTTTTGCTTTTTGCTTTGCACCTTCTGTTTCTGTCTTCAGGCTTTTAATCTGATGTTCCTTGCTTTTGGCCCAGATCCTGATCGTGATCTATGACGCAAAATAATGAAACAAAATTTAGCAGTTTACCTGGAGGGAAAAAGCACCTTTTAACATTTTTTTTGTTATATATCTGATCTAAATCTTGCCAATGTTATTTGCAGTGTTTTTAGCATATCTTGCAGACAGAAAGAACACAAAGTTTAATACAAGAGCTGCATTGACAGTTCAACTGTCATTTTTTTCCACTGCGTGGTACGACTCAGCTCGGCACGGTTCAGAACGTCACGACACGGCTCAGTTCGGCTCGGTTTGCATTTCCACTGCAGTTTAGTACCGCTTTAGAGTGGGCGGGATTATTCACGTGTCGTTATAGTTGCGCCACCTCTACTGCTGTGACTCCTGAAAAACTTTTTAATTCCACGTCGATCCATCACACTCTTGCTGGATCCGCTCCTCGGCTATCAATGAGAGGACAGTCTGTACTTCCTCAACAGACAACAAAACAGCCATTTTTTGGTTGTTAAAAGAAAGGTGCGCTCATTCAAAACAGTTGCGTTCGATCCTTCGCTGGCTGTACTGATTTAAATCTAGCGGGTCTGTTGTGTCTCGTGCCACAAGTTCAATGACGCAGGCAGTGACGATTTTCTCCGGCCAATCAGTGATCAGCAGAGTTTACACGTCACGTTTTGGTAACGGTACGGTTCGCTTGGAACCTCGGCTGAGGTGGTACTAAAAAAAGTACCAGATACCAGATACTGTACCCAGTGGAAACCCCCCCAAAAGTGAGCTGTACTGAACCGTACCATGCAGTGGAAGAGCGCCATTAGATAAGCATCAAGCAATTTGTGCTTGTCTTTTTTTGCTTATTGAAAAACTTTGTATTGGCCTCACTAAACAATAATCAGTCAATCTTTACATAACAGTTGGGCTTACATAAAAAGTTTAACAGTTAATGAGAAAGTACTGCATAATGTAATAGTCACAGTCATTATTTCCTCATTAAAAAGTCTTATCCATCAAGAAATGATTAGTGCTCCTTTTGAAAAATGTTTAGAATCATGTACATTCGTAACACAGGACTAATTATTTACACTACCAATTTATTACAGTTGACGCTGTATCCACACTAGTGGACAACAGATATTTGTCATTACAAAGTGTAGTGTAGGACTTTTTTGACGGTGCCTGAGCACAACTGTAAACTATTATCCTGTTTGCTGCTATGTCATATTCACAGTGTTCTGTTTGTAAAAATTAGTGCTCCCTGCCCTCTATTTGAGAAAATGATTACCACTGTGTGCAGACTTACCAGATTGTTGACTGCGTTGTTGATGATAATGTTTATTTCATTATTATTTATTTTTTAAAACCATTTTATAATTTTTTGAAAATGCCACAGTAGGATTACAGAATTAAGATATTATTAAAAAAAAGTTTCCAAATAATTTTCAAATAATTAAATTTAATCAATTTTAGTATATTGTGTAAAATAAATATCAATTTAATTACATAAATTATCTTTCTATTTTTTTGTGCATGTGTTCCTATCCAAAAATCATCCATCAAAAAAATAATACTAGTAAATAAAATAAAATGAAATAAGATAAATAAAAACTATGTTAGTTGATCACTAATTCACACTGGTAGATAAATCCTAAAACATATACAACAATAACAAACTAAGTGATTTCAGTCATTTTGTATGTTAGTGCTACTTCTAAAATCCAGAAAATCCAAAAGGAAAACATAGAAACTGCAAAGTTCCCATCGTCCTTGTCACCACAGGGAGTGATGCTGACTCACGCTTTCTCTTCAAGGTTACACATTCAATAGCCAGTGAAGAGAGAGTAACAAGAAGAGAAAACATACATTCTAAACACAGTGATACTTTTCTTTTTACTGCCCTTGAAAACTTCACCTGTCGAGCCAGCAGGACACATTCATAATTCATCTCTGAAAGTAGACTGGATGTACCTGGTTGTGCTTGGAGTCAGAAACTGAGGATAGTTACACTTAGCCTATATCCTGCAGAATGCATTTAGGCTAGAACTGCGTTGCAGCGTGGCCCTCAAAGAGATGATGCAGTCAAAAATCCCAAATGTGTGCTGTCGGTCTTATGTAAGAACCTCACAGGAGAGAGTGTGTCCTAAACTGGCACAATTTTCCTAACCAATCGTTGTTTATGTACTGGAAAAATAGAGCAATGAAGCATTTTCATTTTGTAATTTTCTTCTTCAGACCTAGGCCTGAAACAATTATGCAGATGCTAATGCATTGCAAGTACCAACAGTTCATGCATTTCCTGGGAATCAAACCCATTGTGTTGCTAGTAGCATGATGCACTGTAATTTTTATCATGCCATTTGCTTTTTTAGGAATACCACAGCTGCTGTAGTTTTTGTCCTTAGAGTTCTTGATTCAACTCTTTAATGTAGAAACCCTTTTTGATGTAACATACAATCTGATTTATTATTGATGTTTCATTTATGCGTCTCTCAAAAAGGCTTTGCCCTTTTTTTGGCATGGTGTTCTCATAAAGTCATCTCGGCATGTTTAAAAGGCAAAATAACAGACCTTTTAAGCTGATGTTTTGAAAATGCATATGCAAAGGTCCCTTTTTCAAAAAATGTACTTGATTTCTTACCTCCTCTTCATTTTTCCCACCGTCTCTGCTGTCATCACTTCCTCTTGCTATATTTTTTTCTTTCTAACGTTCTTATCCTCATTTGTCAAAGCTGTGACCTTTTAAAACTCACACAGGGTCTGGATTCAAACTTTAATTGGTCAGAATATGACAAGTTTTAGAGCTGAAATGACCGCTTGACCTCGTAATTATGAACCGGTCCTGAATACTCTGTTAATATCTGAGCTTTCAAATGCAAGCTTGTACTGTATGTCTATTATGAGTTATTTTGTTGAATTCATTTGAAGGTGCATAATTGAGACTGTCGACACTGGCTGTTCCTTTCAAATGAGCTGATCCAAATTTAGTTAATTACCCAGGTCTCCACAGGACTCGTACAGCCCTTTTGTCTATCTTCCTCCCCATGGTGAGATTCTGGTTGACTGAGTCCAGATAGCAATTACGATGCATATGAAAAATTAAACGCGTCTGCTTGAGATCAGTGCACATTTGGAGCACAGAGTCAATAAACACAGCACAACATTACTCTTGGCTTCCGGCAACTCATTTTCCAAAAATAATTGGCTGAGGAGATTTTTCGCTTTGTTTTTGCAAGCTCTCTTTTCCTGTTTTGCTTATTCCTATGTCTGTTCCTCAGCGACTATGTGAACCAGTGCTGGTGGAGGGCTTAAACGAGTCATATTCCTAAAGGAAACCTTTCCTCTTTGTATTTTGAAGCTAAGCAAGAGTGCAAGAGACTTTCATCCTTTGTGCTGGGAATTTGGCTTCATATTTTCTGCAGGTGCCTTAATTAACAATATGGGGATTGAATTTCATGCTCTTTGGTCCTTCTGCCACTGCATGAGTGTTACTGACAGACTCTGAGATTAACAGGTACAAATAAGAAGGCATAAAATTCAACTTTTATTCACTGTGAAATCCCAGTGGTGTGTAGTTTTTACACTTTTCACAAATTTCAAAAGGTGAAGAGTGTAATAGTTTTTGAAAAATACTTTTTTTTTATTTCCAGCTTAATATGCAGAGACAACTACCAGCCCTACTTAGCAACACTGGTTAAGTTTTTTTGTTTTTTTAATAATTGTTATAAATTAATAAATAATAATGTAAATTTTATGTATACACACACAAGTTCAAAAGTTTGGGGTCAGTAAGATTTCTTTTGTTTGAATAAATTAATAAATAGTTATTAAATAGTTTTAGTAATGAATAGTTGATCATTAGACTAACATTAACTAAATCACTAGTGATAGTACGAATTAAATGCATTGTTACAAAAGATTTCAATTTTTAAATAAATGCTTTTCTTTTGAACTTTCTATTAATTAAATAATTAGTTTTCACAAAAATATTAAGCAATACAGCCTTTTTCAGCATTGATAATGTTTCTTGAGAACAAAATCAGCAAATTAGAATGATTTCTGAAAGATCATGTGACATTGAAGACTGGAATAACATTCAAATAGAAAAGAGTTATTTTAAATTGTGATTATTTCACAATATTACAGATTTTGCTGTATTTTTAATCAAATAAATGCAGCTTTGTTAAGCATAAGAGATTTCTTTTAAAACGTTTCAAAACTATTACCGACCACAAACATTTGCACAGTATACATATATATAACAGTCATAATAAGGATACAGTCCCACACCAGCCTATATACACTCTTCATCTCTCTCCTCTGACAAGGCGTTGGGTCTGGGGTATCTTATTTTGTCAGTTTTGAAATTAGTTTGAGATGGAAATAGCTATTGTTCCTCTCAAGAGGCTTAACAAGTGCTATGAGCCAGACTGTCATAGTATGTTCTTTCCCTCTCTCTAGTATTGTTGTCATACAATTCTCTTTGTTTTTGCCCATATTACAACCTTGTTACTTTGAATTTATGCATTTAGAGTATGAGGCTCAATTAGCGTCTAGTTCAATTAAAATAAGTGTTGTATAATGTGTTTATGAGCTCTAATAGCTTGCTTGATATGGTTTTTGTGAGAGCTTGATTTGAAATGCATTAGCTGGGTGCTCAGGGAGGCTGTTTAATTGCTGTCAGTGGTGGACTATATTTCTGCCTTAAGGCAAGCACCGATGTCTGGTTCAGCTCACCTGCTGATCTCACAACCCATCTGTTCAAGGATCTGTGTATTTACTACATGTACAATGCTTCATACTGTGTACACAGTTCACGTTCTTGTGATGAAGGGCTTGACTATATGGTCTGTGTGTCTGCTTTCAAAGTATGCAGCTGTCTTGTAAATATGTATAAATCTATTAGCATTTGTTAAACAGGCTCTTTACCTGAGAGGTGGTTTTCCTGCATAAAGCAGATGATGTTGGCAGATGATTATCTGTGCCTAAGGCTTTGGCTTGACTGGGTTGTGTTAACCTTTGACTGGGTGAATGATATCGCTGTACATGTCTGAACTCACTGGCATTTCTGTTCGTCTGCATCTTTATTGTTGTTTATTGACACCGTATTTATGTTTCACCTTTTTGTGCAGACCTTGTGTTTAAATAGTGGAATTTAGCAGGTAGCTGAGACTTTGAAAAGACTTTTAGCAGGTAGCTGAGACTCTGACTTCTTAAAACAGCTGTTTTAGTAGAAATAAAATTTTCTGTCAATAGGTGACTGTCAAGGTGACATCATGAAAATCAGATTTTTTCCATGTTTAAGGGCTATAAATGCGTCCCCGGTGCATCTACCAACCTATAAAACCTTAAAAAGAACAACCCAGTAAATTTTGTTTGATAAGCCTTTCTCTGCAAGCTTGTGAAAAAACGAGCCGCTCAGATTTCGCTCCCCCCGTGATGTAGAAAGGGGATCTTATAATATTACCGCCCCTTAATCTGCAAGTTTCCACCCACAGTGCCACCACTGTGTTTTCGTAAGCGACAAAGGTGTACCAGTTCTAACAATGTGGCAAAAATTCAAGGAAAGCATGCTAACTGTTCTGTCTTTGGCTGCACTGATGAGCACAGAACACTATTTACAGTCCCAGCCTCAGAGGAGACAAGAGAGCAGTGGATTTATTTTCTGTATATTACGCTGTTTACCTTCACAGACATAACTGATTGTTTTTGTAACTTGTGTGTTTTTAACACAAACTTGTGTGTATTTGACAGTTTAAGCGCAAAACGACATGAAAAAGATTAGTTTAGAACTCACACTGTGTGACACGCTTCCGCTTTCTGTGTGTGTGCTTCGGATGTGTGTGCTCAAAAAACCATATATCAGAAGTTTAAAGGGGTCCTATTATGCTTTTTCCCTTTTTGAATTTTAGTCAGTTTGTAGTATGTATGTTTGGGCATAAAAAGATCACAACACATTTCGTTTTTGAGGAATGAGCTGTAAAGGCACAGCCCTATTCTGGAAAAGGTGGCGGGGAGCAGCAGCTCATTTGCATTTAAAGAGACATGCACAAAAACAGTGCGTTTCTGCTTCCACTCAAAATAGGCATTTTGAAAATGATATAATAAAGGATCTGTGGGGTATTTTGAGCTGAACCATCACAGACACATTCTGGGGACAACTGAATCTTATATTACATATTGTAAAAAAGGGGCATAATAGGTCTCCTTTAGTAGACAGGGCTGGGTGATGTAACTAAAAATATATAAAGATCGGAAATAATTTAAAAGTAGATTTATTTTTAATATATGAAACAAATGCAGCATAGAAAATCTTCAAGAAGACTGAGAAATGTTGTAAATGAATCACTGAATCAGACCTTTCAGCCGTTTTGCAAAAATGAGCTGATTCAGGCTGATTCAAATTTAGCAGACATACTATTTTAAAAATCCGTCTTAACATTCTTATTCTTGTGAGTTTTCTTTGCATCAAGATCATCATGAATTTATGATGTAAATATTCAATAAATCTGCAGGTAATGTGGGGTCAAGACAGTTTCACTTGGGACTGACATGGTCCGATCTCTTAATATTGAATGAAACTATTTAATGTCAATTTGGTTATTCAATGTATTTCCAGTTGACCCAATTTGTATTTTTAATTTGAATAAATTTCATGTTTAAATATGTTCCCTGAAAGACTGTACTGTGGACGCAGAAGTGTTTTGTAAGTTTAATCTTGGCATTTTCTTGACCGTTATTAAAAGGTCTCTATATCATGCTATTCCTTCTTAGTTGCTTAAATGATTTTGATTCTTTCAGTCCGACTTGTATGAAAGCACATGCGCACACTCTTTCTCCTGCATTTCATTTATCTTTGTTGGTGTCTGTCTGTGTGCTCTGGCATCAGGTGCTTATTTGAGGTCAACTCTACCTGAATGCCATTTCACTCATAGATCAGATCTATTTCTTCAGCCAACACTGCCATGGATAAAAGCCACGTGAGGTTGCTGTGGAAACTGTCAGGGCTGTTATGAATGTCTCTTTGTGAATTGATTCACATTTCCATTTTTTTTCTCTGTTGCTCT
>CM077236.1:21540699-21605699 GCA_039654775.1 Spinibarbus caldwelli | reverse complement strand
TAAACTTTATATTAGGGCTGTGCAATTAATCGAAATCGCATTGAAATCGCGATTTGAGACGTTGCGATTTTCTAATCGCAAAGCCTGCGATGTGGACGTGATATTACTCTGTTCCAGAGCATATACGTGACAGCCTTGAGTGGCAGTCTTACTAACTAATAGAGTGAGCACACCTCCGTCCGTTCTCCCCAATCAGCACTGCTCTAGCCAACTGCGCAAACACCCACCATTAAAAAAAAAATCTTTACAAGCGCATCTGGCAATATGGATGAGGCTTGTAGTGATGTCTGGTTCACGAACTAATCGTTCTATTTAACCGGATCTTCTTAGTGAACCGGTCGAACCAATTCACCAAATAGAACTGAATCGTTTGAAACGGTTCACGTCTCAAGTACGCACTAATCCACAAATTACCTAAATTATTCGGTTTTAAAACATGCCTGACACTCCCTCCGAGTCGAAATAAACCAATATCCCGAGTTATTCAGTTACTCCAACAGTGCATTGACTCTGAACTGCTGTGAAAAGAGAACTGATGAAGAACACGAGCAGAGCAGCTGTTAGACTGAGCATGAGTGCAGCGAACATACTGCTAGAGCGGTTCTCGTTCTCGAGTCAAGAATTGTGTGCAACGGTTTTCGGATCATCGGTACACTCAACCGAGAACTGGTTTCTTTCGGACGCATCCGATTTGAGAACCGATGAGCTGATAATACTGCACATGCATGATTCAGCGTGTAGCTGCTGAACATAACAGCCTACTGTGACACAAGTCTGAACCGAACTAGTTCTTTTGGACAACTGATTGCTATGAGAGCTGGTAAACCGCGAGGACTTGAATGAGGGGACCAATCTGGCGAAACGTAAGTTTATTTAATAACAAATAAATCGTAATTGATTATGCATAGTCTGTGGATCACACTTCTGCGCTAAGTAATTTATTCACTTTATACCTTCAATACTTGTAAAACATATCGTTTGCACATCACTGCTTGTACCTGTATTTGTGTGCTTAGTTGCAAAACTTAATTTTTAGAAACTTGTCAGATGATGTCTCAACTGACTGAAGTAATGATTACTGACTTTATATATTTGAATATGTTGCAGCGCTTTGCAATGATTTGTATTGTGAAAAGCGCTATACAAATAAACTTGAATTGAATATGTTGAATATTTTCATCCCGACAAGGAACGATAGTCATTACGTCATTGCGAAAGACGTCATTACGTTGCGCGTAAAAGAACCGGTGAACCGTTTTTTTGAACCGGTTCATTGAAACGAACTGTCCGAAAAAGAACCGGTTCGTGGAAAAGAACCGGTCTTCCCATCACTAGAGGCTTGACGCATGTGCGCAACCTGTATCAGCTCGCGCCTGGCTTCACGTTTAAAACAAATGTAAATTCAGTCTAACTACTTGCTAATTTTACTTGGATGAAATGAAACATTCAGCACATTTTCCACTTGTTCTTAAAATCTCAAATACTTAAAAATCAATATAAATCTGACAAATTATAAATAAATAAGCCAATGTAACATATGTAATACTTTAATAATCGACTACAGAAATACAGTTAATTTATATAAAAAATAAACATATTTCCTGTGAAATTCAGTAATTAAGTAAATTCTGTAAAAGTAGTTATACCATTGTAATCTTCCCTGCTGAAAAAAAACAAAAAATTCCTACTGGAATAATGCCCAAAACAAAAAGGAATTTTGTAATGGTTTAATGGAAACTGTAAGAATTTCTGTTAATGGTTTCTATTGTTTTTTTTCAGCAGGGTAACGATACTCATACTATGCTGCACATTATTGATAATATTGAGCTGAAGCTTGACTTTGCAAATTTAAAATCGCAAATCAAATCGCAATCGCAATATCTGTCAAAAAAAATCGCAATTTGATATTTTCCCCCAAATCGCACAGCCCTACTTTATATTTGACCATTGTTCCTGGTGAACTGCTACACTGCTATGTTTTTGTAAGTGTGTTTTGTGTACATTTGTATAATTGTATATTAATTAAACTTAAATAATTTTTTCATATACATTTGTTCTACTTATTTTTGTTATATAACTCTGTTAATCAGGATAATATACAGTCGACTGTTCATTATCGCAAAATAAACAGATAAAATCATGTTTTTTTTCAGCCTGAAATCATCTTTCTGCATATTTTATATAGGATAAAGTAAATGAGATTTTTACAGCTAAATTTGATAACCAGTTTCTTGTTATATGAAATAGCCGATACTAGTCTTGATAATTTAAAGAAATAATTTTCAAAAATGGAAATTCTATCTTCATTTACTCAGCCTCGTGGTGTTCCAAACCTGTACAACTTTATTCTGTGGAACATAAAAGTGGACATATAGAGAAATGTCTCTGCGTTTTTTTTCTTCTTCTTTTTTTTTTTTTTGTCTATACAATGGAAGTCAGTGATGACCAAAAACAGCATTTGGTTAACAGCATTCTTCAAAATATCATATTTTCTGTTCTGCAGAAGAAAGAATGACATGAGGGTGACCAAATGATGACACATTTATTTCATTCATTTATTTATTTCATATTTATTTATTTATTTTTTATCTATTTAAGCATTTAAAGGTGTTAATCAAGTATTTAAATGTTAATCCAGAGATTGAAGCATTTCTAGTTAAAAGCAGTATAGACAGCAAAAACTGTTACTTATTAAATATTTATTTGTAAAAACTGTCACTACTTCTGTGGCTTGCACTGCTTAAACTTAATGTATTCTTAAGACCTTTGACAGCAGTGCTGGGTAGGATCAGTCACTCAAGGTAGCAAACTCGATTTATCACTAACAAATGGCAACTGCTATATCATTCCCACTACCCCCATGCATTTTGTAGTCAGCAGGTGAATAAGTTGTCTTTATTTCATGAGCAGTGATAGATGAGCCTTTCTGATGGTGGATGAAGTCTGGTATTGATGGTCTGACTGGATGCTTACCAAACCCAAGAACATCCTTGAAGAAAGTGCTTAGCTAGTGATAAGACTCCCAATGCGGGTTTGAGTGCAGTAAAACGATCATGTTTTTCAATAGGTACATGATAGTAAAAATGATGCAACTGACTGAAAACTTGCAACATGCACTCCCTGAGCGTATATAAACTTTGCAGATCAACTCACTTTGCTTTTAACCTCAGTCTGAACCCAGCAGATGTTATAATAATTCCATGTGGTTGATCGTCCAGAGAAATCACTACAGGTTCTTCAAAAATCTTTTTAATGTAAATGAATATGCAGCTAAAAAATGTGGTTATTCATTTGCTTTTCTCAGCAGATATTTTTTTTTTCTATCTGTTTGTTTCTAAATCAACTTTTCTAGCTCATTGGGTTCTTTTTAAGAAGAGAGAGCCCTGCTCCAGGCTTTTATCTCATAAACATGTTAATCTCTCCCTGTATGACAATGCTTTGTAGAAAAAGAATCGTCGTGGATAAGTAGGCTAAACCTAAACGGTTTTTGTGCTGTTTGACGGTGCTTTTACTGGCAACACTCCAGAAATGTCTTCACATTATTATAAAAAAAAAAGTTGAAACAGTTATGTGTGTTGTATGGTCACCAGCCTTTCTGTCAGCCTTTCAATCTTTCTTTTCTTGTCTGTTTTACTAACAAGCTATCTTTGTCAATGATTTATTGCATTTTTTTAATAACCACGGCCATACTTTTTCCTGCTTGCCTGAAGGAGCGGGCTGACAACTTTTGAGTTGAATAACTAGACTTTCAGTAGTGATGAGATGAAGTAGAAAGAAAAAATGTTTATCACAGGAGCTCCTATCTTGATGTTCTCTCTGATTCTTGAAAATGCTTGCATCATTGTGGAACTAGAGCAATCTTGTTTGTTTAGTTGTGCACATAAAGGAAGGAGGTTATTAAATATGAAGTGTGTAATATGAGCTTTCAAACAGCCCAGCATCTGAATATTGCTTCTTCCCTGCTACACTATTTGAGAGAAGTCTCTTATGCTCACCATGCCTGCATTTATTTGATTAAAAATAGAACTATTGTGAAAGATTATTGCAATTTAAAACAACTGTTTTAATTTTTTATTTAAATTTTTTTTTTTACGTATTTTAAAATGGAATGTACTTATGTGATGGCAAAGCTAAATTTTTAGCAGCTATTACTCCAGTCTTCAACATCAAATTACTTATTAGAAATCAGTCTAATTTAGTGCATTTGTTTCAGGATTCTTTGATGAAAAGAAGGTTAAAAGAAACACATTTATTTGAAATGATTTTTGTAACATTATAAACATTATAAAAAATTACTGACCTCAAACTTTTGATCTTTTTCCAAATATGCAGTATTTCTAAAACGGTAGGCAAAAAATCTAATTCAGCATATTCTGAATTTTCTGTGGACCATGAATCACTGGAGGTTGTCATTTTAAATCTCCCAACCGGCCCCCCCCCAAGGAGGTTTATAGGAAATGTTTCTATAAGGGGTATTTTGGGTATTTCATTAGTTTCAGGAATACAATTTTCGACATATTCTACCAGCTCTTCATAAACACTCATGTTAAGCACACACTCAGGCACGATTCACAAACGTAGCTCACCAAGTTAAAAAGATGGCTTGTGTGGGGTTTTTTGGCCTGAAGCTTGCTCAGCACTTCATTATTATGTGCCCCTGACGATGCTGTTTCTTGGAAACAGCTTGTGCCTGCTCTCCACAGATACTTTGAGACATGACCCTCTCATTTGAGCCCTCGATAACACTCTCTACTGCAGTTTGATCAGCTCTCTAATCAGAACCTGCCCTCAATGACCCCTCGTCACTATGAAACTGCTTAAGCGGCATCAGATGACATCTGGTTTTGTTCGAACATCTTTGACATTCAAATGTGTGTGATTCAGTGCATCGGTTGTGTAGATTTAATAGCACCCGATTTCACTTTCTTTTGTGCATTTTACCTACAGCTCAAGTTCTCATTGACCTGTTTGCTTTTAAATGAAGACCTGTTTGTAATGTTGTATGTCTTTAAATGAATATTTGAAACCTGTCTTAATTTACTAAATGCTAATGAAGAGCCTTCAAGTTCATGAATGTGTTTTCATCATTAATTTATGGTTTAGTTCTCAATAGGCACACCCAATTATAACCCCGGCGGCTCTGGAATAAGATTTGATTTTACAGAAATGTTTTCCTGTAGCTAGATGTTGCATCAAATTAATTTTTGCTTTCCTCTTTCCCTCGGGTAGGTCTAAATGGTTTTGTTTGCAGTATCTATCACAGATTTTTAATGGTGCACTAGAGAACATCACTTCATGACTCAATGAGAAATGTAGTTCACAAACACCCTGACTCGTTCACATGTAATTTAAAGTGTGGCAGGAGAAAATGCTATGATTGCTTTGTGTATGTATGTGTATGTGTGTATGCATCTTGATGAGAATGGGCTTTTATGGTAGTATGCTATTTTGAACACACCTGTAGCTTCAGATATTGATGCTGATGTTTTGCAGAGTGTCATACTTGTGCCCTAAGCGTGCAACCTTAAGAATTCATACCATTAGTCAGTCTCATGACCCCTTCAGATCAATAAGAGTGAACGTGCTGTCTGTTTTTCTAGAATCATGCATAGATCAATAAGATTCTCTACTGTGTCCCTCAGGACCAAAGCGCAGAATGGGATTTGTGGGGGTCCATGTCTCGTTTGAAACAGGAGCAGTGTCCGTGGAGTGTGTGCTAGGTCAGGACTATCTTATTACATGAACAGTCTGAGTATTTGTCATGCGTCAGCTTTTCATTGCATGAAGGGCCTCCCAGGTGCAGGTCATCGAGTGTAACAGCGCCAGACTCACATTGGTAATGTAATACAGTTATTTGAAGCCTTACAGGATGTTGCAATAAAGCTGGTTCATTAGTAATGTATATTTACAGCATACAATTCATTTGAATCCTCCTTCCCGACTCTAACAAGGCAATATGACTCTTCTGCCTCAGTGCTGAACTAAGTGAAATGTGGTTTGAGTCCTTGATTTTACCCTAATTGTGGGACACACTCAAATTACAAGCAGTCATAATCATGTGACCTCCGTCCACCCTCTCATTTATCACACTGAAAAAAGATTTAGTGTAGAAACTATTGTCAGTTGCAATGAAAAGGCAAGTAACACATTAAATTAACCATGAAATTTTGGAGTAGAAAAGCTGAATTTGTATTTTCTTGTAAAATGTACTCCAATAATTTGTTTTATTTATAACCCCAAAAATCATTCTTTTACATTGTGAAGTCCGTTGATATGTTGCTGCAAATTCAATTTACTGTATGTAACAAATTTCTAAATATTGGAAAATGATTTGTGAATAAAGCACAATTTCAATTCCACTTGTTCAAGAGAACAAAAACATTACTTCTCAGGGAAATCGGTTGGAAAAGGTTTTCTTTTTTTTGTGAACAAATTATTTAGGTGAAATATTATTGTTTTTGATATTGGTTTAGGAATTTATTTGGTAAATGCATTTGCATTGCAGTCTTCATTCTGAATACATTTCTTTAAAAATACATTTGAATCAAAGATTAAAAAGAGAGTAGTTTAAATATAAATGGGGGGAAAAAATGGTGTTTTCATCCGACATATTTTAAGCATTATTCCAAAATTTGCATACAAATTCCTGGATGGAAACCCAGCTATTTTTAAGCAGTCTTCATATATAGAGCATATGTATAACAGTTAAATGGCTTGTAAAGGATCTCCATAAAATGTTTACAGTATGGATTGACTTACACTACCCAGTACAGCATCATTTCTATTAATGTTGATTTAGATACATTGGCTAAAAATACTTGACCCAGTGTTTCACACTATCCTTCAAATATTCCTGAAGATGTTTATTAGGAATGTAGGCTGCCTCCAATAGCAGATGCCTCATTCTCACACCTTTGGCTAACTGGCAAAATTTGAGTTACTGGATAACTACACATGAGATAGCACCTCTTTTTTCAGAGAACAGTTGTTATTGATAAGACTTGTAGCTACGGGCTATATTACCTCTCTGGTTCTTGCCTTCACCACTGACCCTTGAAATTAGATGTGATAAATTAGAGACTGTATGTAAGAGTGTGTGTAAAGGGTACAATGAGGTCACATTGGCTGCTTTATCTTGCTTGTTTAGTTGGACAGTTTATTTAAAGCTGCATGCAGATTTTTGGAGTTTATGTTTAGGATTTTCTACATAGACCATTGGAGGTATGAATGGGAATAGTTCTTTTGGAGATATAGAATTATTTGTTAATAAACGGTAAGTCACAGATTTATTTTATGAATCACTGAATCACCATTCTTTCTCCTCTCATAATTGACCTTAGTTACTGTTGCCATGACCGACAAACAATGCCGCTCTCACACTACACGTTCTCACGCAGTGAAAAATACATCGCAGATCAAAGAGAAAACTGATAACACACCGACAGAGAAGATAGAGCAGGTTACTTCTGTAATGAAACAAGGTCTCAGGACCCTCAGCTTTTAAATTGTCATTTTTAAAGAAATTCGAACAATAAATACCATTTTGTGGCTCTTCAATGTGTCATGACAGATCACTGTATTGCCTCAGTTCAAACACGTGAAGCGATCATCTTTTCATATTTACTTAAAGCACGAAATGAACATGAATAAACATCAGAAAGTGTTTTATTTCAACCGCGGAACACACCATTTTTCAAATTTAAGTACATCGAAGTTAATCTGCTCTTCTGTCTGATTTGTGGTTAAGGCTAGAAGGGATACAGCTGCAGCTACTGGGCATGCACATTTACATATTTTCCGAGCCAACAATATAACGTGAAACCTATAAAAAATGGTTTTTAAAAAGTACATAGCGCCATAGTTTCATCACTTTAGAGTGTCGCAGTGACGGTCTTTTTGCAGTAAAGGATCTGTCATAGTTTAATGCGTGGGAAGATGACATGAAGCGATGCCAGGTTAGCTGAATTGAAAACAGATGAGCGCACGTGCATAAACAGCTCCCGATCGGGGCGGAGTTCACGGGATTTTTTTCCACAGAATTATAAGAGCACAGGTTTTAACATATTATTTAACATATTATTTTATTTCACACTCAGTATTTAACTTAAGCGCTGCAAGCCATGCATACAGTGCCGGACATGACAGATTTTCTGCTACGCAAAACAAGTACTTTAAAGGAATACCTTAGCGTATTACCGTTACCGTGGCAACCAACAACAGCACAGCTTAACCCTCCGCACATTTTTATATTGTTATATTGAAAAAGTTTCAATTCAGTCAATCTTTTTTACCCCGTTTTAACATGTATTTCTATGGAGACCGGCCGTAGCTGTCGGGCAAGATGGTGGATAGCAGCGGCGGCACATAATATCTGCATTCTGATTGGTCAGATCGCCTGTCAATCAAGCTCTTTGCGAACGGTCAATTGCAGGGCCATATAGACATTGAGTATTAAATATTAGAATTAGTGTTGGTATTTTCAATATTTGATTTTGGGTAATTGTATTTGGGTTCTCGCTTGGTCCAGAATATGTGTTTACATCCATGTATATCAACATAAGTGCAATGAAAATATACTGTGGAAAAAATGTTTATCACATGACATTTTGCATGTGTTTCATCATACTTGCATGGAAATTTGATTGTGGAATCACAAGGACAGGCACAATTTGGGTTTGAAAAAGAACAAAATGTAATGCGTGATCAATTATTAAGTAAATATGTCAGAAATGCATTTATCTTTCTGTGGAAAATACAGTACTGTGCAAAAGTCTCAGGCCGCTAGTATTTTCACCAACAAAAAATGGTTTTAAGTCAGTTATTTCTATCTTTTGCTGTAGTGTGTCAGTAGGAAATATCAGTTTACATTTCCAAACAGTATTTTTGCCATTAATTGTAATAATCCAGTGAGATTTTTGTATGCACAAGGAGTCTGACAACAGCCAGTGCTCCACACAGAGATCTGATTTCATCATCATCCAGTCTGTCTGGAATGACATGAAGAAACAGAACAACCCGAGACAGACTAAATCCAGAAGAACTGTGGCAACGTCTCCAAGACGCTTTAAGAAAAAACCTTCCTGCAAAGCTACCTGAAAAACTATGTGCAAGTGTACCTCAGACAAAAGCTGTATTAAACGCAAAGTGTGGTCATACCAAATGTTGATTTGGTTTAGTTAATAGAAGTTAATTGATAAATAAAATCTATTTATGGCATTATTTCTGAAAGCATCCTCATTTTTACACAATTGCCTAAAACTTTTAACAGTACTGTAGCTTTGCAGGTAGGTTTCTTGAAGCATCTTGGAGACGTTACCACAGTTCTTCTGGATTTAGTCTGTCTCAGTGTGTTCTGTTTCTTCATGTCATTCCGGACAGACTGGATGATGATGAGATCAGATCTCTGTTTGGAGCACTGGCTGTTGTCAGACTCCTTGTGCATACAAAAATCTCACTGGATTATTACAATTAATGGCAAAAATAATGTTTGGAAATGTAAACTGATATTTCCAACAGACATGCTACAGCAAAAGATAGAAATAACCGACTTAAAGCCATTTTTTTGTTGGTGAAAATACTAGTGGCCTAAGACTTTTGCACAGTACTGTATATCCAGAGATTCTGTTGCTGCCCTCAATGTCTTTTAAGTTTTTTAAAAATAGATATTTTAAATGTATGTATAGTAGGGGTGGGACAATACATCGATATGGCGATATATCGTGATCCTTCTCCATGCGATACGATAATCGATACCTGGCGCCAAATATCGATATTTTAATTAATACAATAAGGTGCTCTAAATACATTTTCCTGCTCCCAGCGTCTAAAAATGCGTGGAAATCGCGGCCGCGCCATTTCCACATTCTTTCCAAGAGCGCTCTGAGCAACTATGAAGCGCGTTCTCTATGAAGATGGGGAAGCACGAGGAACCGAATGATAAACAGATTTTCAGCCACTGTATTAGCTCTACTGCTATATATACGTTTATGGAGATGAAAACTAAAAAACTGCCCCGGAACAGTTATCAGCGTGGACCAAAGGCACTGATCACGTTATTATTGCAGAGCACATATTCAGTCATGAGTAGCCGAACCTCTCCGCTCGGATCGCAGGTGGATTTCCCTCACTATATGAGTGAGAGAGAGCGCCGCCGGTGCGTCCAGTTTTATGTGAACAAAACTGGATGCTCTCCCTCTCTCTCAGATATTACAAGTGCGCGTTATGCAGTGTGTGGGCACCGACCGGCAGAAACATAAATCTGCACCTATGGCATGGAGGACGAGACAAAACGCTGTCAGAGCCGTAATGCGGCGCAGAAGTGTGCAGTGTGTGTGTGTGCTTGCCGCGCGTCTACATTTGAAATAACCAACCTGAGCGCGCAAAAGATGCGATGTGAATGGCTATTTTTCCGTTTGGGGCTCCGTTTTTATGATGAGAGGAGTAGAAAGGTTGAGAAAGCACTCCAGGTAAATTTTGAAATGTACCAGGTTTATATATATACATATATATTACATGGAGAGAGAGAGAGAGAGAGGCTATATAAGTTAAGCAGTTAAATGTGTTTGTTTACAAAGAAAAGTGTAAGCTTTTAATAAGTCCAAGAATAAAATTATTAATTTACTCAACATGTTAAAATTGATTTACAGAACTTTTTTTGCTGTTTTCTAACAGTTTGGTCTTGAATAAAGAAAGAAAACTTGCACTTAACCTTTTCACAGGCATTTTGTTTATCGCGATATATCATTATAGGATTTTCTAGAAATATATCGATTATCGCAGAATCGCTGTATCATGATAGCATCGTTATCGTGAGCCATGTATCGTGATTATATCGTATCGTGAGGTACCCTGCGATTCCCACCCCTAATGTATAGGTCAGGGAGCATGATTAAGTGCATTAATTTTCTTTTTTATTTTTTTTGTTTAGAATGAATCATACTAAATTGACAGTCCTAGTAATTACAAAACTGGCAATTACAAATTACAAAGCTAGTAATTACTTTTTTTTTTTTTAAACAAAACTACTTGTGAATGAAGAGTTTAGTATGTTTGTTGTGTTTTCATAGTCTCCGTTCCACTAAACTCTGACCCTACACGCTTAAAGTTACTATGGTTTTGCGTGTGATCTTACTACAAAGGCATGTGCACACACACAAATCCAAACACATAATTTGCTTTTCCTCTGGTACTCACCTGATCATATAATGACTCTCTGTCCGCTCTTCACTGTGTGTGTGGGAGGAAAGAGCTTCTCTCTCCACGCCTCTCTCTCTCTCCACTACACATGCATTTTCTTCTATGCCCGTGCTTGTTATCGTGCCTGTTCTGTTTCTTCTATGATGTTGGAGGCAGGGAGAGAGAGAGAGGAGAGGTGGGTGATTAATACACATATATATACTATATGTATGGCAGTGGCAATGGCAGCGTTCTGCTTATGGACGATAATCCCTCTTGCTTTTGTTCCTGCAGTCCCTTGAGATGAACAGAGCCGCTGCTAATGCATCACTGTACTGAAGAAAAGCCCTGCACAATCTCATTAGACTGTCATTACTGAATATACTGGTATTAGGCTCACTTATTTTCCTTGTACAAAACAAAAACGCCATATTCGGACAGGAAGGAGAGGCATAAAGAATAGGACATTTTGTGGTGGTTGCAGCAGTGTGGTTGAATAGTAAGAAGAGAAAATGTGTTTTTGTATGCATGTGTATTTTTTAAGTTTTGGGGTAAAGCAGAGCGTTGTGACCAGAATGGCACAGAAGGGAGTGAAGGGGTGGGGCCTTTTTGCTCCCCCATTCATATTATGCAAATAGCTCTGAGTCTGTGTGCGTCTGATTGGCTGGCTGGATGTGTTGCTGGCTGATAGGACAGATAAAGCAGCATTCAGCAGTGAGGCGCTGGGAAGAGGAGGAGGAGAGCTTACGAGGAACAAGAGAGCGAGAAACGGAAGATACAGAAGGCTTCTATGTACAGCACAAGCAAAGAAAAGAAATACAGCTATTTTATTCCTTAAACCACCTGCATGTGCACTGATAGAAGGCAGTACAAGCGGAAGATTTAAATGACAAGATTGAATGTAGCTGAATTGTGACTGCCGTTGCAACCCCTCCAGCAGGCAGCCCATTCACAAACAGCGGACCGCTTCAAGCGCTTTGACAGGGGAGAAGATGAGGAGATTCTGAGTGACACTCTTCCTGCATGGAATTTTCATCTTGTGCCCTGATCTCAACTGTTTTTGGGAGACCAATCTTGGCTGTAGTCCAGTTCATCAGGCTGAGCTGAGGAAGCTGAATAAAGCAGGGAAGATATGCGAAGAAAAATCAGACAAGCAATCAGCGTGAGTGCATCGTCTGTTTGCACCTGCCACTGAAAAGACAGCTCTGCCAGCACGGCTTTTGTCGTTCGCCTGCCTTCCTGGCGAATGAGAGACGGAGGCCTCTCGACCGAGGGGAATGGAATCCAGCCATGCGGCTCTGACTGGAGTTGTTGTTTGCCTTGTGCTGTCAGTGGGCAGCCAGTGCCTGTGTTCTCCTGCTGCTGCTACTGACTGTTTCTAGATTATCTCAAGAGTGTAGGCTGAAAACATTCTCTGCTTGCTTCCGCCCTTCCACTTTTAGCCACTCTTGGGCTGAAGCAAGTGATAAACAACTTACTTGATCACTTAAATTAACCTACTAGTTAAATGGATGCACTGGGGGGGTTAAACTTTACTTGGTCGGTTTAATGCAGTCCATTGCACCTTAGACTGATTCTGCATCTCTGGAGGACTGCGCTGGCCTGAATATTTTTCTATTTTCACCCCCTGAGGTGCCATTTTTATCATTAACTGTCCACCGTTTATGCAGAGGCTGTAGTTTCCATAGAAATGAAGATGAATCTGGAAATCTCTGGAGACTGAGTGTGTCGGAGTGAGGTAAAGGAGAGGCACAAGAAAAGAACTTGGTTGTGATTCCTTAAGCCTGGGGTGAAAAGATGTTTTGATGATAGTGGAAGTCGCCTGATCTGAATGGATGAATGAAGGAAGAGTTTCAGGGAGACGCATATTTTCCAGCTATTCCTCATTCCAAGGAAGCAAAGATACCGAGAGATACAGAGGCACTGTTCTGAAAGCTATCCTTTCTCTGAACCGCCTGAAGCAAACAGTGAATGGGGAACAAGAATGTGAGCCATGCTGCTGTCAATTGACGTACTCTGTGTCCTCATGTTGAACTGTATGCTTTAAGTTTTAAGGACATTGTTGTTTTCATGAGTGCCTGTCACTTTTAGGTGAGAAAAGTTACAAACAAGACTGTTGTAGCATGCGGGAAAAATTGTTCAGTAGTCATTTGCTAATCTTATAGGATGATCGCATCTGTTTTTTGCTGTGGATGAGCATGACATCAGCAAAAAGCGAATTCCCAGTACTGATACCCAAAGCCGGGTCTCTGACAGATCATTTGTGCCTCATGGAATTCTGATAAATCTTTGGTAGAAGACTTTATCCTTGATTAGGAAATTAGGACAACTTCACTAAAGTCGGGATCAAAGACAATAAAATGGATGACTCCAGTATATTAAGGAGGAGAGGCCTTCAGGTAAGGAAGAATGATACATCTAACATAATCAAAAGGTTTTGCTTCAGTTTAAACTGTCCGACTAGTCACATTTCATCCTTTCAATTTGCATCCTTTCTTAGTCTTCACTGTTGCTGTGATGTGTCAGCACATTCATAAATTTTAAGCACTGGAGAAAGCAAGAAAACTCTGCCTTGGGATCAAATTATCCAGTTTTGTCAAGCAGTGTGAACCTTTCTAATGTGTCTTGGTGATAACTGATTGCCGTGCTCGGGGAGGGGGGAGGGGGGAGGGGAGGGGAAATTTCAAATGAATTCAGGGCTAAATTCAGCATTTTTTCCTTCTCGTATCTGCTTGTCTGTCTCTCATTCTTTGAATGAATGATTTGCTTACTAGCTTTCCTATTTGGATTACAGGAACTGTGTCAATAGTCATCATCATGACTCAGTGTTTTAAATGGGTACAAACTTTTTGTTTGTACAGCTGAACAAAGACTGAATCAGACTAAGTTAGAATGTGAACAGGTAAAGTGATTTAGACTGCCAGTAATGCTAGAAATGAGGAGCAGAAACCATAACTACTGTAGTAAACCTCAAATCCCCCTCTTCATGGTGCCAAACTCAGTTCTTTGTCGGGGCAGTTATCATGTACAGTACATACAGTACCTCCCCCCACCCTGTGTGACATTCTGGCTTTGACTTGCCTGGCACATATATGTATATGTGTGTGTATATATATATAGACACAAATTAACACTTAATCACTTGACGCAGCTGCTAAACTAGGGAGTGTAATCACACACATCAACAAATATATTCCTGGCTTTTTGCACGCCCACCTCTTTTCCCTCTTCAATCTTGTTTTTTTTTCTGTAATATTATAACAGTCCGAGAGTGTGTTGTGTAACTGCATTCACTGTCAATTCACTAGTTAACCCGAGTAGATGACGACTGCTCTGTTAAATTTGAGAACATCGCCCCTTGATATCAAGTACACGGTCAAGAGATATATAATGTTGTTTTTCATATATTCAGCATCAACTCTAATTGAACTACAGCGTTATCTACACAATGCAGTGCAGGATTCAGAAGCTATTTGATTGTGTAATTTAGCTCCTTGTCTGCAGGGTTTTTAGTGGGAAGATAAGATGTTGGTAAACAAGATGAAAAGAAAATTGACAATGTCCTGCTGTAATTCAGATAATATTTAAAAGGCTCATGTGAAATGGAGTGGTGCAGGATTGCACTGAAGTGTCATTCACTGGAAAGGCATTTCGCTGTTGAAGTATTATTGTATCCATGAGGTGTGTTGTTCCTGATGGTGTGCGTACTTTTGTGTTACAAGCATCAAGAGCAGCACGGGCGCAGTTCGTTTCCATTCTGGGTAATAGTGGGGGTTTTAAGGCACTTTGTGGTTCTCAGTGCTGTCTTTTGTGCTAGGGTGTCTGTATTTTTGCCTGTTGGCTGTGGGGATGGATGTGGTTGAGCTGAAATCTGCGTTGTGTCTGTTCACTCAGCTGCATGTGCAGTGGGGAGGTTTTGTCTCGGTAAATCCACCGTAGGGCTTTCTGTCTGCCAGAACCGGACAGTGAGATGAAGCAGCGGGCTTATTCTGCTATCTACTGTAACATCTCATTTAACTTAAAATCCTGTTTCTACAATCACTCCGAGTCTGTCAGCAGAATCTGAACAACACCACTATAAACACACACACTACTGTTCAAAAAATTTGGAATCAATAAGGTGTTTTTGAAAGAAGTCTTTTATGCTCACTAAGGCTGTGCTCATTTATTTAAAAATTACAATAAAAACAGTAATATTATGAAATTTTATTACAATTTAAAATAAGATCTAAACATATTTTTATGATTTATATACAGTAAAATATATTTTTAGATATTTTTTGTAACAGTGTAAAAGTCAGTTTTGATCAGTTTAATGCATCCATGGTAAATAAAAGTATTAATTTTCTTAAAAAACAAAACATTTTTCTTACCCCAAACTTTTGAATGGTATCTTATGCACATATTCACTTGGGGTCTTTTGAGATCCATATTTTTTTATGAACATATTGACTGATTACTGATGAATAGGTCATTATGGCTTTAAGCCATGCATCCCCTTAATGCTCTAAAGTGGTCTGGGCAGTTAGTCACATGGGGACCAAGCCCAATATTGCTGGCCAGTGTGAGACGCAGCGCCCTGGAAAGCCACATTTGGCAGTGTTTATGGGAAGAGGTTAAAGGCTGAGGGGGAGACTAAATCTCTGTAATGCTTCTGAGTGGTCTCCTGAGGCCCAGGCCTGTTTAATGCTTTTTCCTCAATGCCAGTGGTCATCCACATGCCCCTGACAATCAAACACTCTTTCGTCACAGCTTTAAATTGTTCGTTAGGCACTAAGGCATGGCGTGATGGCCCTAATCAAAGTTTTTTCAGTTTGTTAATGAATCAGAATAAACTATGTTTCTGACAAGTAATGTAGCTTAGGTGTAGGCTGTTTGCTTAACAATGTAGCAACTTGGCACAATAATTTTGAATATGGAGTCACAGGTGTTGAGTTATCATTTTAGTGCTTCAAACACAATTCATGTTAGATAAACAATAGCTTTGTAGTGCATTGGCATATGGATTTTAAGCTCTCTATAAACAATGTATTTGATCAACGTGTATCTCAATGTGTAGTGTATCTTGAGGTAGGTGATGATATCCAGCCCTAAAATATATAAACTGTATTGGGTAAAAGTGTATTAAATTTTACATTCTAAAATGGTAATGTAAAACTAAGTGATGTTTTTTGTTGCCAGAAACCTTGACTAGCAAGAAATCGCATTAAAGTTAACCTGAAAGTAAATAAATAAATAAAAACATATGATATAACCTTTAAACACTTTGCAACCTTAAATTCTTATTTAAAAACATGAAAGCTGAGTACAGTCATTTTCAAAGGTTAAGTAGAGTTTGACCTGTTACATCATTTCAGGTTTTGTGCTCTTTTATTCCTTCTTTGGAAATACTTCTTTAGAAACTATGAACATGTCCATCCAGCTCATCTCACAGTTCCAAGGATTAGAAGTGGAATTTCATTTGAAGTCAAAGTGAAATAAATAATCTTTTTTTTTTCTTTTTTTTTTTTTTGTGAGAGGTGGAAGCTGATTAAACTGTTTGCTCCTCGCTCTTATCTGTGGTGATGTTAGGATTGATTTTTCCTCATGATTACTCAGGTGAAAGTATTCATAGGACTTCAGTTTACATGTTACATGCTCTGATGTGACATAACACACTAATAGATGCCCCTATATTGCTTGGAATGTGTTGTTAAGATGGTGTATTATCTAATTCACGCCCTGCAATATCAGGCAGTTAATCAGTGAACTGTACCTATTATTGAGACGTTAGCACTGGGAATGCAGGTCTCGGTTCTCCAGCTCTATTGTTTGTGTTGATGAGCTACAGATAGAGGTGTTGGTGTTGGGGCTTTTGGTCTTCAGGTGCAGATGAGCTGTGGAGGAGTGGAGCGTAGAGGTGCCGCTAGGATCTTCATCTTTGTGTTTCTCCCATTTCCTGACAGGTTAGAGTGTTAAATTGTTCTTATGCCTTGATGCGTTTGTAGGCGAGGATTTCAGACATCAGGAGATTGTACCTGCAGGCTATATTGAATCGGAAAAGAAAGGGAGGAGGTGATGGAGAGGGTGCAGCTTTTGGGGGATGAGATCTTTAGGAGGTAGTTGAGGTTGTAATGGCACATATTTGGACTCCTATTGGTTTTTATTAACCGCAACAGTCTGGTGCAATGACCCACTTATTCATTTTCAACTGCTGGCCCCAATAAACAGCTTGTCTCTCCCTTCTTTCAACTGGATCAGCTTTATATATAGATATGCCGGTATCAAATTTTCATGTTGCGATTAATTGCTAATGATAAATGATAAATTGATAATGCTTTTATCATGGTATACGGTATTATCACGATATTGAAATTGTTGCAAAAAAGTTTTGTCATAATACTGTATAACAGGTTTAATATCTTTTTTCTTATAACAAAAATAACTGAACATTTAAATACAATAAAGCAATACAGAAAAAAATTTATAAAGTTAAAAATTTTACACAGATTAAAGTGCAAAAGAATTATAAAGACCAATAGGTAGCCTATCAATTTACAATAAGATCTCATTAGTTAACCTTAGTTAATGCATTAACATTAACAATGAGCAATAGCTACATTTGCTACAGAAGTTATTAATCTTTGTTAAGCTCGGGTTTATAAAAAAAACAAACAAAAAAAAAAAACAGTTGCAACTTTCAATCTTAAAGTATTATTAAATATTGGAATTACCTAAGATTAATGAATGTTTGTAAGAATTTTTCATTAGGAGTTTGTTAACTAATGAATTAACTAATGTTAACTAATGAAGCTCTAATGTAAAGTGTGACCGAACAATAAAGAATCAAAACATTTTCAAACAATATCTAGGGCATGTTGTAGTCCAGATTAAAATGTAAAAAAGTTTTAAATAGCCTATTAAGTCTAAATATTTAAGTATTTGGCGCTATGATGAACACCATAGCGAACACAGAAATCTGGTATATATAATGGTATATATATATTTTACATTTTAATTGCATTAGACTACAAAAAGCGTCAAAAAAAAAAAAAAAAGCAAACATAGGTCTTCCTGATCATCAAGAGAGGGTGTACATATGCAGAAATCCTTTGTTGTTTTAAATCTCAGCCCCCTGGTTCCCACTCTCTTTTACACCTTATTTCAGTTTTTTTTTTTTTTTTTTTTTTAATCTGTTTTCTGGCTGACTACCAATACTGAAGCAAAAGTTTCTAATTCAGCAAGGAATTATCATATTGGGGCAGTGAAAGCAAAGCAGCAGCAAAACGAGTAATCTGCTTTTACTTTAGCAGATTAAAAGTGGTCAAAAAGGTTTCAAGGTGTCTCAGTCAGGCACAGTTGTTCTAAAAGGAATGGTGTAAGGCTGGTGTTTGGAGTGCATGCTGGACACTGATGGTTATGGCCTGCTCCAGGATCCTACCAACAGATAGTGATGAGAACAGAAGGCCATTAGCCTGCAGGCGCTCAGTGAGCTGGTACGGAGTCAGACTGTGCATTCTCAAGGAATCGATACAGGCTGCATCTCAGGCTGGGCAGGTAAGAGAGAAATTTAGACTTTGTACGCAATGCTTTCATTCATTAAAAAAAATGCTGTGTAGTGAGAAGAATTTTTGAGGGCCATCTAAAAGTATTATTTTTGTCACTGGATTTGTTAGTATATTTCAGTATGTATATGTCACATTTTACTATACTTTATGAAGTTCTCAATCTTCTCAACATTTATATCCGTATTTTGGTATAAAAAAAAAAGCAAACAACAGAAAACAAACAGGCAACAACAGAACCATGACAAAGAGATCTTCCCTTTTGTTGTGCTGTGTGCTTGATGTGATATTTAATTTCTAGGAATGATCTCCATACTAGAGTAATAGAACACTTTCTGAAGCCATTGAAGTCTAAATCACAGGATATTTGTCAAGCATAATGTTGAAGCTTACTACCAGCACAACAGCATCCACATTGCAATTCGGCAATTGTCATGTTTTTCAGTTTCACAATCTGCTTGTACCCCAGTTATTGGTGCACTCTTTTTATTGATGTGCTCTTGTAACCTTCAGCTCAGAAAATCATAACATGAATTTCAAAACCAACATCTTGTCATTTTGTTTCTTTATGTCTCTTAGTCAATTCCTAGCTGGAGGCATGACTGACAGTTTGTGATTACTGACGCAACATTGTATTTTGTCATTGTGAAAACAACATTCATGGCTATTGAGCTGCTAAATAACTCGTGACCGCACTCTGACCAGAACAGCCGCTTACTAAGAAGCTAAAGGGATAGTTTCTGATGACTCAGCAATGTATTAGAACCAGCATTAGTCTAGTTTCCACTGAGATTTACATTTTCATTAATATCTCACTTTTAATGCAGCATTAGTCTAAAGCAGGGGTCGGCAACCTTTTTGGCATGACGTGCCATTTTTAATTTTTCTGGTTAACCACTGTGCCGATGCGCGCGCGCACACACACACCACTCGCACACAGAGATTGGAGATCGCGCTGTGCAAAAAAATAACATTCAGAAGCTCATAAACTTCTTATCAGCGCTGCCACGCGACTTTTATTAATCGGTACTGAATCATTCCATTATATTTCTCGGCAACGACGGGGGTAAAATCGCTGTTTTTTAAGTAACTAAACTCAGCTTGTTTGTAGAGAGACACGTTTCCATCACCCTATTTTAATGCGCATTTTGAAGTATTGCATGAGAAACGAGTGATGGAAACGCCAAATTTCAAATAAAAATCGCTTAATTTGCAAAAAAGTTTTTACGCTCGCTTGAGGTGGTTTTTGACTTGTGCAAAAAAGGGTTGATGCGAATAATCAGAGATGGAATGCATTTTGCGAATAAATTCCTCCAAGCGCATCAAAAAAGTCATGTGACTTTGCGCTATGGGATGGCAAAACCTGACTAACCAGCAGACCGATGTTATTCCACAGCATCTGAAATGTTGTTATGGTCATTCTCAAATGCCCGAGCAAAGTCTGTCATCAAAGTATTTCTCTAATTGCCTCCCAGAAATGTCTTACACGACTGCGTTCCCAAACAGCAGCATCCACCTCCAAAAGCAATGATCACATTCATTGTGTTTCGTCTGCTCGCTTTGAGGTGCAAATAATTTATTATCAGTGGCGGCTCCAGGATTTTTTTGTTGGGGGTGCTAAGAGGGAGCTTAACAGTTTAGAGGGGGTGCTAAAAAAAACTAATGGTGTAATTACATAGTTTGTCCAGCAGATTGCGCTCCATTGTTTGCTACTGGCGACCTGGATGAAACGCTTTAAAGCTTAAGTGTATGGAATACCATTGAAACTTTGAACGGCCATATTTCTGTAACAACGTGGCGGATCCGCATCAAATTCGGGGGATCCCTTCAGCTCGAGGAACCCTCTCGTACACCGAATCAAGTGGGGTGGTGTATAGCTGTCTGTCATTTAACATTTCTATCATAAAACAGTTGACTAATATGCATTTTACTTTTTTTTTCTGTGGTATTAAACTTCTCATATGCCACTGTTATTAGTAATAGAGCCCGACCGATATATCGTTTTGCCGATTTTATCAGCCGATATGAGCCTGTCGCAGATATATCGGTATCGGCGAATATGCCGGGGATATAGCTGTCTGTCACTTAACATTTCTATCGTAAAACAGTTGACTAATATTAAATGATTTGCAGCTTTATCTTACCTCGCTCTCTTTCAGCGTTAAACTGAAGCTTTGTGCTCAGCCTCTGTGAATGGTAAACCCCGCCTACTTTGATTTGATTGGCCATCTCAGTCATTTTGACATTGACAAGCGCTGTTAGACGCGGAAGCTTTGATCTGAAGTGCCTAGTATGTGCAGCAGTCACGCGTGCATCCGTAGACTAGCGCAAGTTAATTCTCACACTTTAATAGTATTTATAGCTCCTAACAGGCTGTGTGACTATGAGAAGTTATTACGTCAAAATGTACGTCAGTATGCAGTTTTCCCTATTGCCTGCATGCCAGCGATTATCCCTCTGCGTGCCACAGGTTGCCGACCCCTGGTCTAAAGAATAGCTTGAAATCATAATTAAAGGATAAAGCCCCATTAGTTTCAGCAGTCACTTAGTGTATACTGAGAATAGCTATTTAGAATGGATGTACCATGTTTCCCAATGTGTTGTCCTAACCCCCTCTTCAGCCCCTGCATGAGACATGCTCGAATGAACACCACCACTGTGGAAGTCTCATTCCCCTAGTACACTGCACATTGTTTGAAGTAAGCTCACTCTGTAAGGTCGTTCAGACTGCAGAGATGCCTTTGTCCTAGTTTTGTCTGTCCTCATAACAGTACAGTGCACTCTAAACACTCAGAGGTGGTAAGATCTTTTTCACTGTACCTTTGACCTGGTACCTGTTTCTCTGAAAATAAGTTCCGCACTGGAACTTGTTTTGCATGTTTTTGTAATATGATAGCGGTGTTTCATGATTATCTGATTATCAACCTCCAAGAAAAAAAAAAAATAGCAAAAAAGTGTGGATGTTTGTGCACTTGTGGCAAGACAAATGAGAGAAGGAAGAAAAAGAACACATACAAAAAACCATAATTTTTTTCCAACATATTCTGCTTGCATCTCATCCATTTGTTGTGCTATATACTTTTGGTTGCTCTGTCAGCACAGTAAAGCCTTGTCTTTTCCTAAGATAGTTGAGACTGCTTAACAAACCTGGACTTTAAAGCACAAGGGGTGAGAATGAAGGCACTGTTGTCTACATTACACATTTCACCATACTCCTACTTGGGGTAGTGAGGCAATGCTGCCAGCCCCCTATCAAAGACTTGGATAAATGCATTAACAGCACAGCAATAAGCTCACTTTGAGACCAACGTGAGAGCATGAGATCATCGTTTTAGACTGAATAGAGAAGGAGGGGTGAAGGGGAAAATGCCAGAAAGAGAGTGGACTCAGCTGCCAGAGAAACACACATACACAAACCCAGACTTGGATTGGTGGCTTCACAGCAGACAGTCTTACTTAATGATAATGAATTCTGCTCTTCGAGCGGCCTTAATCAGTGTTGTCCCCCTTGTCTTTGAGATAAGCCATTAAGATGGACAGTAAAAGACATTCAATGAGTGACAAATGGGTTAAAAATCCAGTTTTATCTTAATCACAGATTACAAACTGTGGAAAAGATTCAAAGTCAGCATGAAATTGTAACCGATTGTGCTTATGTAATGTGACATTTTACAGTGAAACAAGATATTCGCTAAGAAAAAAATGTATGGGGGGACTTGATTTTATCAATCAGGAATTGACTGCATTGTGAAAAGTGGGTGGTACATATCAGAATGGAGCCTGATCAAGTTTCCAGTCAGTTGTGGAGGATGCATCTCAATATGTCCTATTCTTTGTCAAATGTATCATTGTTTGCTGTTATTGCCATAATGTTTATTGCACTGTTAACAGCGTTACGTTATCATGTTTTGCATCAAGTACAATAGTAGCCTCAAAATGCATTATATATTTGGCTGTTGATTTTCTGTATCTGCATGAACTAGACAACATCAACTGAAAAGGAAGGTAATTTCAGAGCCAGAACTAGTCATTGCATTTTGATGAAAGATCCAAAACAATCTTTTTTTTTTTTCCCCCACATAAATTCATTTGGAATGACATGCCCTAATAAATCATTTACAATAAGACTGGGAACATGTGTTAAGAAACAACAGTAAATGGGGTCAGTTCTGATTTCATGTTGGCTTTAGAGTTAAATGAGAGGTTTTAAATAAAAGTGCTCTACTGAATCTGTTCTCTTTCAGACACTTCATCAAGGACCCAGACAAGCATATTACATATTACATTTACATTTAGCAGACGCTTTTATCCAAAGCGACTTACATAGCATTCAAGTTATAGTTTTTACATTTGATCAACTCTTGCTTTCCCTGGGAATCGAACCCATGATCTTGGCGTTGCTAGCGCCATGCTCTACTATTTGAGCTACAGACAAGCAGCAATAAAAAAACTTGTTTATAAAAAGCTTGCAACTGATATATAGCTAGAGAAACTAAATCAGTTCTACACTGATCTTGATTTTCTAGTGTCAGTAAAATTTGTCCATTAAGATTGTTTTTACTGGTTTGTGGGTGAAGAATAGAGGAGGATGCCAGAATAGTGTCTAGATACCCCCCTGCCCACACTTGGCCATAGGCTAAATACTGTTTCCAAACACAGTTTCACAAAAACAACACATTTGGACAAACAAGGACAGTGTACTTCTTCCTTACACTTAAAACTAACAATTCTATCCTGATGGAAACTATAATACTTCGACAGTCACTTTGCTTTGTCTGTTTTTTTCCTTCCGTTTTCTTCTTTCTCATTTTCCCTTTTGTCTGGCACTTGAAGTCAGTGGTCTCTGCTGTAGCACCTCTCTCAGTAGGCATTAATCAAATGCACAGCAAAATAGCAGTATGTTGGTAGCGTGTCTGTCTGTTCGCGCAGTTGGGGGTGGTTTTTGATCGTCTGGCTCTCATGTGGTGTCCTCCCTGGGGAGCCAGACCTCCGTCTACCCTCACACAGCCGTTTCTCCTTCAGCTCCTAGTAATGAGCACCATTGCTCCTTTTGTCTCTGTGTATCTGGCGTCTCTTCTGCCGTCCATAGCAAGTTCATGGGCTTCATGTCTTGATGGCTCTTTCTCTGCATTGGCTCTTTTATTCATCTGGGTGTGGCGTGTTGCCATCTTCTACTGTTTTCTCAGTCTATTTTCTCTTCCCATTATATTTTCATTTTCTTTACCTTCTGTGATTTCATTTTCCTGTTTTGTTCATTTTCTGCTAAAAGAGCGCGTTCACTGTTATCTTCCTTAGAGGCGCGTTTTAGTGGTTGTTTTATTATTCTGAAAAATTCTGTAGCTGTTTTCTTTGACCAAGACAAATGAGCTTCCTTCTCTAGCTTGCAGGCATTTGTGCCGAGTCTGTGTGGGGTGGGGTGGTGGGGGGATTGTGTTCAGGGTTTATGGGGTGTGGTGGATATGCCAGAAGTGAAAACTGAAGATGCTTGTGTGTCAGGGAGTTTGATAGCACCTGGGAGTCGAATACTGACGACCGGAGAAGTGTCTGTTAGACTCACTCGCAGTCATGGGGGACAGGAAGAAGAGTGGGAGAATGTCAGAAACAAAGATGGGACAAATATGACTTCATTACTCTCCTAGAGGAACATGGGATCTGTTTAGCAGCATTATATTATTTAAAGTACACTTTACACTTTTCCTTTACACAATGCGTTCTCCAAACTTTTTGGTAAATAATCATTATATTTTAGGGGTTTAGTTTTATATGGCCACATGCTAGCTAGCTAGCTACCTACGTCGTCCGCCCGGAACGGCTTCCGCGTACGACAGTCAGCAGAAGTGAGAAAAAAGTATTTATAACATTTTAAATATGGATATTTTTCTTACAAAAACGCATCAGTTTGCTACAGGAGTAGGGATGGGAAGATTCCCCGATTCGCTCAGTGCATTGGCGTTAAAAGTTAATGATGTGATGCATCGGTTTAAAAAGTGTGCATCGGATACAAGTTGTCATTTATATCGCGATTCATCGTTTCTAACATATTTGCATCAGTAAAAACCAATTTATTTATATATAATTACTAGAGGATGCGCTATACTACTATTATTTAGAGAGTGACCAATAATCTGTGACCAATATTTTATATGTAGATTGATTTCTCCTCTAAACTGTTTCTCAAGCGTGTTCTCTCATCACCGCTGCGCGTGAATAATACGTATCACAACAACACTACGGAGACCTGAGGAAAAGGCCCAACAAAGGTTGTACTTCCTTCGCCAGCTGAGGAAGTTCAACCTGCCACAGGAGCTGCTGAAACAGTTCTACTCTGCCATCATTGAATCCGTCCTCTGCACTTCAATAACTGTCTGGTTCAGCTCAGCTACCAAATCTGACCTCAGAAGACTACAGAGGGTAGTCTGGACTGCTGAGCGAATCATTGGTACAGCCCTCCCCACTCTACAAGAACTGTACTCATCCAGAGTGAGCAAAAGGGCTGGCAAAATCACTCTGGACCCCTCACATCCAGCACACTCCCACTTTGAACTGTTGCTGTCTGGTCGACGCTACAGAGCACTGAGCACCAGAACGGCCAGACACAGAACCAGTTTCTTCCCTCAGGCAATCCATCTCATGAACACTTGAACACTTAACAATAAACATGAAACACACAACACTATCATACATTTATTTATTTAACACACATACTTTTCAAATTTGCACCTAACATACCTGTACATACTAAATTGTCTATTTTGTATATTGTGTTTGTGCTAATTTGCACGTTGTCTATTTTGTATATTTGTATATTATCTTTATTATCTGTCTTGTCTTGTCACTGTCATTCTGTCGCACTGTGGAGCTTCTGTCACCAAAACAAATTCCTCGTATGTGTAAACTTACCTGGCAATAAAGCTAATTCTGATTCTGATTCTGAAAAGCGGAGATTAAAGACCAAAACCTGACTTGAAATAACCTAACAAATCAATTGGGGCTAAAGAGGTTCCATAAGCAACAAATTAAATTCACACAATCTCACTAATTTGTGCACTCTTATTCTTAAGCAGTCCTTAATGTCGATCATGGATCAAATCGATCCACCATGGCAAACAGTGAATATATTTGTGCTGTTTGATGCATTTGAGACGTTGTGTTTTCCTCAGTGCATAACTGACATGTCACAGGTATATTTTTCATCTGTAAATGTTAGAAGTAATGCAAATATATCCATTTTGCTGTCATGAGTGGGCGAGGCACGTGAAAGCAACGAGCGCTGCTGCGAGCTAAACAGATGGAGCGCAATAATTCTTAGTAAAATATACATTTTGCTAAAATATTGTTGGACATTAAATGTGTCTTTTGTAGAATTTTAAACCTACATATAAGTGTATTTTTATGATAGCAGTAACTGTAAAGGGACTATTGTAATAGGTAAATCAAATGCAAGTACAGTAGCCTACTAACTAAGCTCAAATGAGTTAATGTGTGTTTCTTGTAGTTAAAATATATTAATTTTCTTTATTATTTTCATTTTTAATTCAGTGATTTTAAATTTTTAATTTAGCTATTTTAATGCTTTAAAGAGCAATTTTAGATTGTAATGTTCTAATGTTCTGCTATCTGTTCTGCAAACTATAAAAGGTACAGCTGTCATAAAACCAGAGAAAAAGGCTACATGGCTAAAAACTTTTTAAAAAAGTCAAATAATATTATGTGAGAAAGTCAGTGGTAATATCATTGTGTTCCTATTGGTCAGTGTTAGAGGAGCTCAGCTTAGCCTGACAGTTGGCCTGCTTTAGACCAGGTTAGTTTCCCAGCATAAGTTGCCACAGTGACTAAGCTTGATCTAGGCCTATGTTAAATTTGCTTTATGGAACCAAATCATTTGACAATGAGTCAGACTAACTGAAATAAGCCTGGCTTATTTGGTTAGCTTGTTTTATGAAACAGGCCTCGAGGCATTAAAAGTGATCATATTTTCTCCATTGCATCGTATTGCATCGAATTTCATTGTGTTGAATCGAATCAAATCTAATCGAAATCGGATCGCACTGCATCGTAATAGGAGTGAATCGTATCACATCGCATCGCATCGCTAGCTGCTTCATATGTATCTTTAATGTATCGTATCGTTGGCTATGCATTGAGATACGTATCGTATCGGCCTCAGTTATGGAGATGCACATCCCTATACAGGAGGCCTTTATTCACGCCCCGGAGCCGTGTGAGGCAAGTTTAATTATGGATGCGTGCTAAATTGACTACTTTTGGACTGTTGATCAAAAACACCCACCTACTCCCATTCTAATGCTTGGAAGAGCAAGGAAAAATTTTTAATATAACTGGTTTTGTCTGAAAGAAGAAAGTCATATACACCTACAAGATGCTTTGAGGGTGAGTAAAACATGGCTAATTTTAATTTTTGGGTAAACTAACCCTGTAATGCATCCTTGCAGAACAAAAGTATTGATTCTTTCAAAAAAAAAAAAAAAATCTTACTGAACCCAAATTGTCATATTTACAAAAAATATAATTTATATTTGTTATATTTTTGCATTTAATTTTTTTTTATATTTTCTAGAAGTTATAAAAATTTTTTGTGTCAGGTTTTCTATTGATCACTAATTTGCAAGAAGCTGGAGATATTACATCTATAATGCATAATGTAGTTTGTGAGTGCAGCACTGACTTTTCAGTCATTCAAAAATGGGTCAGCGTTTAAAGTTTTTTCACTTTATGATTCCTTCCTGCTGCCTTACGGTTTCATTAATACATTTGTTAATCTCAAACAGCCAAGTTTTTTTTTTTTTTTTAATGCTTTCCCACTCACGAATGCGACGTTCTATTCCTGCAACTGTCACTTAGAGCAAAACAGTACTGAATATCATTACGATCAAACCAAGTGCTGCACTGTATTGTTCAAACCCCATTATGGTGAGGCAATACACAGTAACGAACAATCCTGCTGACATTGTGTTTTGAAGCTCCTCTGTTTGCAACGGGGGGATGAGGACTGTCACCCTATATGTAGGAGACGGATGAGCTCTCTTTGAATATCGCAGTTGGCGAGATATACCAACGAGACCGCCTGCTGCTACACGTGGAGAGCTTTTCAGAGATCTGACAGAACGTAGCTCGAGCATCGTACTGTTAGCTCGATGCTAATGCAAAATGATCTGTAGAAAAAACAGTGCTGCTGATAGCATAAAGCGCTAAAGTTCAAATAAAGGTAAAAGCAACACTGTCAAACAGAAACGCCAAATACGCTTCCCGCTTGACATGCTGGTACATCATTACTGCATCTGAATTCTTCAAAGGTAAAAAAAAAAATAAAAAAAACCTCTGCCAATCTTCACTCCAGCATTGTGTTTCTCTTCACTCTCCATTATCTCCACTTAGACATTTCATCGAGGAATGTAGATTTAATTTGAATATGCAAATTCTAATTAGGATTAGTGGGGTTTTTCGTGTTCTTTTTTTTTAATTTCCACAGTTTGATAGTCAGTGTGAATAGCTAGACTGATCACTAGATTAGCATCTGAGTGCGGGAGCGCAGGAGAAGACAGAAAGAGTGAATTAAGGGCTAGACGTCCTCTTCTGCCAAAAGCGTACCACAATAGTAGGGATAATTACTTGGTGCTCCTTTCCAACAACACGAGGAGATCCTCATATATCACGACTGCTAATTGTGCCGCTTTAGCCCTCCTCACGCAGTATGACAGGCGGCTGGCAGCAGCCAAGTTGTCTTTGTGTCTGATGATGATGATGATGGAGGCATCTCTTAAAATTTGCAGCTGCATCTATCAAAAGTGTTTCGCAGCATTTCTCTCTGCATCCTTCCCGCTTACCCTCCCTCTGTTCTTTTATTCACTCTTTCCCTCTCTTAAACCTCTTCCCCGTGGCCCCGCCTCAGCCATCTTCCTGTCCTACATACTCTCAGCACCAACTTCAATTAATATGAATGAGCTACAACCAAAATGAAACACACTGTTCTCTCATACGCAACTGGGATCAGTCTATTCCATGCATTCTGTTGTAAATGATGACTATGGGAAGGCTGAGATGTTAGAAACTGCATAGCAACACCTTGGTTACCATCTACAACACTTTATGATAGGGAGTAATACACGGGCAAAGATCATTCATATTCTGAAAAAAATCTATTTTTGTATGTTCTTATGGAGCTCTTAATGATCCTGCACTTGTACGATGTAAACCTAAACATTAAAATCATTGTTTTTTGTTTTTTGGCGCAGTTTCCAATAGTCCATCATCCTCTGTTCCAGCCCAACAGTTTTCAATCACTATAATAATGATGTCTGCTCTGCCACAGGCGCCACATTCTCCTTCTTATGTATATTGTTCTATCTGTGTTACAATGACCCAGTTAATTAATATCCTCCTGGTACATATAACTCTTTGATTTGCTTTTCCCTCTCTTTCTCTTTCTCACCCCCTTCACTTTCGTTTAGTTGTTCATTGCAAGCAATTAGTCTCGACAGGCTTAGTGCTATGCCCCATTTGCTCCATGAAATGATTAAACAGCCTTAGACCTGCTTCATGCAATCACTAGACTACACCCTCTTGCCCTTTTATTGTTTAAGTATAGTGGCAGGAAGCTTGTCGCTGTCTAAGAGTTCACAATGGGACACAAATGTAGGTTAACTACTGTGCATACATATTGCCTTTGTTGTATGTATTTATTCAACAAGGATGCATTAAATTGTATGACTGACACTGACACTGACAAAAAGCCTCCAAAAAAAATTAGCTGGTGAAAATTTTGCAATGCAGGTTTTACTTTTTAACACCTATTATTTGATAGCTGGCAATGGAGAAATTTTGCACTCCACATTTAATTTCTCTACTGTACAGCTGCAAAGCTGTTGGTTATATTTGCTGAGCTTTTAGTGGCATGTTTTCCTCTCTGCAGCACTTCTGTTGCTCTATAACTCTGTCCTTTCCCCAGAAACTCAGACCGGGAGCAAGGCCTCCCCTGGGCCCACTGTAATTAGTTCATTAGTCCTGTGTAATGAAATCGGCCAAGACTGCGTCAACGTGTCCAGGGGTGGCAGTGTGCTCGTATCTTTCTCTCTCACACCATGTCCTAACCAGGTGTGATTGGATAAAGCTACAAGCGATAAAAGCTATCTCTTCCTTGTTAATTTGAACAAGCAAACAGCAGCGGGGCATTTTGTTCTGCTTCATTCTACTACCGCCCACTGTGAAATTTCTTTGGCCTGTTCCATACAACAGTGCATTAAATATAAAATATCTACCTAACTGGTTGAAGTTTCAGCAGTTTAATGTACAGTACAGATGTCATATTTTCTATTTTAGAAGCGGGCATTATTGGTATCCATCAAGTTTATCTATCGGTAATTTTTTGTTGAGGAAATGTGCCAGCAATTCACTCAAAGACTGAAAGAGCCGCCGTGATTGCAGTGCTGTCCTGCACACAGCCTGTCACTGGCAGAGGCTGTCCAGTGTCCCTGGTGAGGTCTTGAGGGAACCAGTGAGCTCAGACTTTTTGGCCAGAGCTGTCTGTTTCCATCCTGGAAGCCTCTGGACACTGTACATGGCTTGGGACAGGTCAGCACTTTGACAGCTGTCATCAGTTTCAGTTGTGCATCAAGTTCACATGGCTGCATTTTTTTAAATAGGGCTCGATAAGGCAAACATCTCTGTTACTACTGCTGTACCATATATCATTTTATACTACTAAACTTCAGCATATAACTCATCCCACTCTGTTTGTCTGTTTCCAGGGTTTATTTGTCTTGGAGTATAATCTCCAGCTATTTTTCCACATTTTCATTGTAAAGATTTTTTTTATATACTTCTGTTCAAAAGACTTTTTTAAAGAAAAGGTAAGTATTTTTGTTCACAACTGACAGTAGCAGCATAATAATATTGCACAAAATTTCTGTTTTTACTGTATTTTCTTAATCAAATAAATGCAGACTTGTGAGAATGAGACATTAAAAAAAATCTAAATAACCAAACTTTTGAACAATAGTGTGAACAATTAATTTAGTTAAATTTCGCACATATACATTTAAAAAGTGTATATATTTAAAACTTAAAAATATAAATAGAAAACCATAATTTGATTTTGCTTATTAGACCAAAGCAATATTGTTTGCCTCATGTTATTATGTAATTATTCAAATAATGTAGCAAGAAGTGTTTTTATTAAATTATTAAAGAATTTCTTCACTTTTTGGACCTTTTAAAACATTTGTATATTAATATATGTATAAAGTGTATCCACAGAAATGTGAGGAGAGGGTGGTGTTGTTTTTGGCTGGTGTTTGGAGTCACAAGGGCCAATTTGCATTTTGACCTGCATTCAGAGCAGCTCTGGTTTGTTTCAGTTCTCTAGCACTGCTGTTGCTTTATTATTGAGCACTGTGCTCTTGCTGGGTCAGGTTGATGTGAGTGGAGCCTGACTCTGCCTGTAATGACACTAAACGAATGTTCAGTGTGTGTTTTGTCTTAATGTATGGCTGCTTAGCCTCAAGAGCTCTGAGGCTTTTGTAATTAGCTCTGCTAGCTTGAAATCTATGCTGGAGGGCACGACACCACAAGTCAGCACTAATCAGGGAGAGATTTAGAGCTGTCAGTCAAACATAAAACTGTTGCTCAGGATAACCCGGTCCCATCAGATTCAACTCTACCCAGGGTTGCAACGAAATTGCACAGCATCTTGATGCGACATACTCAAACCTGAAACCTGCCACCTCCGTTAAGCTCTTAAAGCAGTGTAAACACAGAGTTGCTTATCTTGCTGCAGCTCCTGATGGCTTTAACTGTCTCCAGGAGTCCATTTGAGCAGCATGATGCTGCTTTCGGCCCATCTCCCTGATTACATTTCCCTGCACTACGGCTTTCTGTCATGCTGGACGAACTTAAGAAATATTAATGGGCTCCATTGGGGAGATTGCCTTTGTAGGAGAGCAGGGGGCCTGCTCCAAACTGTCACTCTGGCTAATTTCATTGCCTAGCCTTTTAGCCCATGGCAATGACAGAGCCTTGGCCAGCGTGCTGTTGTGTATGTGTGTGGCTTTGTGCAGCTGCTCCCTGGTCTCCCTCAGACCCCACCCTCCATATGCCTTAATGTAATCAGCCTGCCAGAACAGAGTTCAGCACTTCAGATTGCATTTTTTTTCAATATTAAATACTTGTATGAGACTGAAACTAGGGCTGCACAATTGACAAAAATCATAATTGTCGATCATTCCCTTGAGATTGTAATTGCTATTATTAATAATGATTATTTTGAACTGATTTATGCCATTGTTTGAAGCTGCATGCCATATTTTTATATAAAAATATATATTTAAAAAAAAAAAAAAGCTGAAAACACTCTTCCTGAACTTTTATTGCTTTTCTATAGCATTGAGCTTCAAATGTCAACTATACTTTGGTTTGGTTTCTTCTTTAAACAAAAAAAAAAAGGTAAAATTATGCATGGTATAATAATGTTCTACTAAAACTAAAAGGAAAAAAGAAAAGAAAAAATTGTTTACTAAAGCTATGTATTTCATTTACAGTTAAACAGACAAAATTTCAAATTACAGTAACATTTTACAGTACAATTTATATTATCAGGGCTCCAGACTAACATTCGAGAGCAGTGGCACCAGCACCTGATTTGGTAGCACTGAACATGTAATAATATTACAAGTTTAGTCTCTTAGAAATGCACATTAGAACAGGAGCTTGAGTTCAGAGTAGCAGGAGCTTGAGTTGGGATGCAGATGTACATTTAACAGTACCATTGTGAAAACTGTAACAGCCTCATCTTTTATACATAACCGAAAGTACAGCACCTCATTACCATGGTAAAAAGTAGCCTAACTATATGATTTCTATGGTGTTTGCATTGAAAAACAGTAGCCTAAAGACATTGTCAATTACAAATCCACATCAACTGATAGAATAATTAACAAAATAATGTAATTATATTCCGTTACTCCTTTAACATATTTAGTATATTAATAATATAATAATACTCAATATGAATATTCTACTTTTCTGCTACTGTACTATTGTTACCGTTAGTGTTACTACAGTAAAACTATGGTAAATGTGGGTGATTTGATTGAAACGTCTTCTAACTGGATCGTTGTTGCACTGTTTCTGCTGCTTTCTGCATCAGTGTTGATGAGAATAACAGCTCCTATTTATTTGTCTTTAAACTAGTTTGAATTAAAGAGACGTGATTTGTACTGGAGAACTCTGCGCTGAACTCGAGTCCTTCTTACTGGATTTCACAACGTTGTTTAGTGCGTGATCGCGACTGGTCAGTACTGTAATAAACGCATACGCTCTAAGCTCACGCTGCGTTGTTTTCTTTTGAGGCGAGCGGATAAAAGGTCCGTGTGGCGCGCAGTTCAAACGAGTGCCGCTACTTTGTTCCGCTTTTGACACGTTTGGCGTTTAACATATCTATCATGCACAACAGATTGACAATGACTGTCAGTTAGACAAAATGTGTTTTATCCAGTGTGTTTGAGTTTGTTAAACCCCGCGCTGCAAACACCACTTAAGCACACAGAATAATGCAAGTGGGCATATTTAATTGTTTGTTTATTTTTGTAATCGCGGCTTTGAACGATTATGTAATCGTGGCATCCATAATCGTAATCGCGATTAGAAATTCGATTAATTGTGCAGCCCTAACTGAATTACATAATCTACTTTTCCCCAAAGTATACAGAACAAATCATGTTCTCACGCAGTGAAAAATACATCGCAGATCAAAGAGAAAACTGACAACACACCGACAAAGAAGACAGAGCAGGTTACTTCTGAAATTAAACGGTCTCAGGACCCTCAGCTTTTAAATTGTGTAATTTTTAAAGAAATTCAAACAATAAATACCGTTTTGTGGCTCTTCAATGTGTCGTGACAGATCACTGTATTGACTCAATTCAAACACGTGAAGCGATCATCTTTTCATATTTACTTAAAGCACGAAATGAACATGAATAAACATCAGAAAGTGTTGTATTTCAGTCGCGGAACACACTATTTTTCAAGTGTAAGTCCACTGAAGTTAATCTACTCTTCTGTCTGATTTGTGGTTAAGGCTGGAAGGGATACAGCTGCGGCTACTGGGCATGATCATTTACATATTTTCCGAGCCGACAATATAACGTGAAATGGTTTTTAAAAAGATCTTAGCGCCATAGTTTCATCACTTTAGAGTGTCGCAGTGACCGTCTTTTTGCCGTCATAGTTTAATGAGTGGGAAGATGACATGAAGCGTCGCGGTTAACCTGCACTGAAAACAGATGTGCGCACGTGCATATAAAGCTCCCATTCGGGGCGAAGTTCACGTGTTTTGTCCACAGAATGATAAGAGCACACGTTTTAACATTATTTTATTATTTTACACTCAGTATTTAACTTCAGGGCTGCAAGCCATGCATACAGCGTCGGACATGACAGGTTTTCTGTTACACAAAACAAGTACTTTAAAGGAATACCTTAGCTTATTACCGTTACTGTGGCAGCCAACAATAGCACAGCTTAACCCTCTGCACATTTTTATATTTAGTTATATTGAAAAAGTTTCAATTCAGTCGATCTTTTTTACCCCGTTTTAACGTGTATTTCTATGGAGACCGGCCGTAGCTGTCGGGCAAGATGGCGGATAGCAGCGGCGGCACATAATATCCGCGTTCTGATTGGTCAGATTGCCTGTCAATCAAGCTCTTTGCGAACGATCAATTGGTTGGTTCTGTCTTGCTGTGACAAATGTCTGTATTTAAGGGTTTTATTTTGTGATGATGGCCAGTTCACTATACATTATCCTGCTTATTATATGACTGTGCCAAAAATTTTATTTTATTTATTTATTTATTTTTTAGTTGTTTAGTTTAGGTTAGGTTAGGGAAGGGAAATCTGATCCCATCTGAATATCTGTGATTGCTGATACTGTACTGTCCCAACACTTCTCTTATACAGGTGCATCTCAATAAATTATAATGTCGTGGAAAAGTTAATTTATTTCAGTAATTCAACTCAAATTGTGAAACTCGTGTATTAAATAAATTCAGTGCACACAGACTGAAGTAGTTTAAGTCTTTGGTTCTTTTAATTGTGATGATTTTGGCTCACATTTAACAAAAACCCACCAATTCACTATCTCAACAAATTAGAATACTTCATAAGACCAATAATAAAAAAAAAAATTAGTGAATTGTTGGCCTTCTGTAAAGTATGTTCATTTACTGTATATGTACTCAATACTTGGTAGGGGCTCCTTTTGCTTTAATTACTGCCTCAATTCGGCGTGGCATGGAGGTGATCAGTTTGTGGCACCGCTGAGGTGGTATGGAAGCCCAGGTTTCTTTGACAGTGGCCTTCAGCTCATCTGCATTTTTTGGTCTCTTGTTTCTCATTTTCCTCTTGACAATACCCCATAGATTCTCTATGGGGTTCAGGTCTGGTGAGTTTGCTGGCCAGTCAAGCACACCAACACCATGGTCATTTAACCAACTTTTGGTGCTTTTGGCAGTGTGGGCAGGTGCCAAATCCTGCTGGAAAATGAAATCAGCATCTTTAAAAAGCTGGTCAGCAGAAGGAAGCATGAAGTGCTCCAAAATTTATGGGTAAACGGGTGCAGTGACTTTGGTTTTCAAAAAACACAATGGACCAACACCAGCAGATGACATTGCACCCCAAATCATCACAGACTGTGGAAACTTAACACTGGACTTCAAGCAACTTGGGCTATGAGCTTCTCCACCCTTCCTCCAGACTCTAGGACCTTGGTTTCCAAATGAAATACAAAACTTGCTCTCATCTGAAAAGAGGACTTTGGACCACTGGGCATCAGTCCAGTTCTTCTTCTCCTTAGCCCAGGTGAGACGCCTCTGACGTTGTCTGTGGTTCAGGAGTGGCTTAACAAGAGGAATGCGACAACTGTAGCCAAATTCCTTGACACGTCTGTGTGTGGTGGCTCTTGATGCCTTGAGCCCAGCCTCAGTCCATTCCTTGTGAAGTTCACCCAAATTCTTGAATCGATTTTGCTTGAATATCCTCATAAGGCTGCGGTTCTCTGGGTTGGTTGTGCATCTTTTTCTTCCACACTTTTTCCTTCCACTCAACTTTCTGTTAACATGCTTGGATACAGCACTCTGTGAACAGCCAGCTTCTTTGGCAATGAATGCTTGTGGCTTACCCTCCTTGTGAAAGGTGTCAATGATTGTCTTCTGGACAACTGTCAGATCAGCAGTCTTCCCCATGATTGTGTAGCCTAGTGAACCAAACTGAGAGACCATTTTGAAGGCTCAGGAAAACTTTGCAGGTGTTTTGAGTTGATTAGCTGATTGACATGTCACCATATTCTAATTTGTTGAGATAGTGAATTGGTGGGTTTTTGTTAAATGTGAGCCAAAATCATCACAATTAAAAGAACCAAAGACTTAAACTACTTCAGTCTGTGTGCACTGAATTAATTTAATACACGAGTTTCACAATTTGAGTTGAATTACTGAAATAAATGAACTTTTCCACAACATTCTAATTTATTGAGATGCACCTGTATGTTTTTTTTTTTTTTTAACCTGAGCTACTCTTTGTGCACCATTCTTCCACATACTGCACGTTTCTTTATGAACTGTCTCTGAAAAGAAAAAAAAAAAGAAGTAAAATTAACAGAGAGCCAAATCAACGAAACTTCTAACACTGGCCATTTTAGCATCAGCGTCCGGTAAGGTAGTTTTTCATAAGTAGCCAATTATATAAACATGTGAAGTTTATTTATAATAAATTACAATTATATCAATAAATATTTCATTAAAACATACATATAAATCATACATGATGCACATAAATACATCTGTACATCTGTCTGTAAAAAACATGGAATTGTTAGTCCCATCTGAATTGATACAAGAAATCACAGACCTCAGGTGACAAGAATTATATCTTGGAAATCATTTAGAAAACTAGTCCTGTCCAAACAGGGCTTTATCTAGCTCTTTGTGTTCTATACCGGTTACTTGTTCATCCAATGGATGTTGTTGTTTATTGGATAACAATTTTATAGAAACATCACAAACTTGCTTTGATATAAACGTTTGCAGTTGTTCATGTAATTAATTTTATTAGAAAAAAGCAAAGCAATCTTACAATAAAATAATACAAAATAATTTAAAATGATGTTATTAGAGATAGGTAAGGGAAAAGTGTCTGGAGTAGAACTACTGAAATATGAATGGGGCATCGGACAGCTAAAGGCATCTAAGGACAGCTCCAATAATAATAAATCACAGTGCACTTCTCGCTAGTGTAGAGACGAACAAAACCTAGGCTGTGCTCTGAAGCCTCCAAAGTACTGTCTCAAAAGTCTACATTGAGTTATTTTTTTTTAAAACATCCTCAGTATGGCTTTGCCTTATTTTTTTCTGTCTTCGGAGCAGAGCTGCAGATAATAAGCATGAAGATTTCTATGGCACGCTCTCCCTCCTGCCACTCATAACGCAGCTGGGTTCAGTTCCCCTGAACACTATCACACATTCATACCATCCAGATATCAGGCAGCACTGCTTTGCTCCACAACTAATCAGATTTGGCAACGAGTGTAGATACTCACTTCATCTTACACACACAAGCTAACAAGATTTAGTCCATCTACAGCGCTTGAAGGCTGATATATCCATACCTGAGTTCAGTCAGAGCAGTGGGAATGCACTGATGAGCACTTCAGGCTTGTTATGGAGAGAGAGAGAGGAGATGGCTACAGAGGTCAAGAGAGAAGGAGAGATGCACTTTTTCTGACAGCACAGGGGAAAGTGATCTCAAGTTGACATGAAAAGCAGGAAAACTGCCATATATGATGCCTCCAGGTGTATCAGGCTGGTATCGGTGGAGTTGCTAATTAAAAAGTAGGCTCATGTTTTGCTAAGGCTGCACTTTGAGAAGTTGCTGTGTTAATATTCTGCAGATGGGTCAGGAGGACGTGAAGGTTTCCTGGCTCAGTCTTCCACCGATGTGGGAAGACAGATGTCTCACAGACACGCTCTGAATACAGTTACAGCTCACTCTCTCACTCTCTGTCCTCATAAATTTACCTGCTGTTTCTCTCCTGCTCAGTACACTGTTGAATTTGTTCTGTTGTCTAATATGTTCTTTCTCCACTTTTGTCCAGTATCCCTGCAGTAATAAGAGCTGATTTCAGTGGGAGGATAAAGTTTTTGTTTTTTTAATTTATTTAGTTATTTTTTTTTAAGTGCACTTGAAATGAGTTGTACTCTCAGCCAGATATTGGACTGAAACAAGAATCATTCTGAACCAACATGTCTTTAACAGTCCATTGACAGCCACAATTAAAAGCTATCACATTTGTGACCCTGGACCACAAAACCTGTCATAATGGTCAATTTTTGGAAATTGAGATTTATACATCACCTGAAAGCTGAATAAATACGCTTTCCATTGATGTATGGTTTGGTAGGATAGGACAATATTTGGCCGAGATACAACTATTTGAAAATGGAATCTGAGGGTGCAAAAAAATCTAAATGTTGAGAAAATTGCCTTCAAAGCTGTCCAAATGAAATACTTAGCAATGCATATTACTAATCAAAAATTAAGTTTTGAGATATTTATGGTAGGAAATTTACAAAATATCTTCATGGAACATAAGATATTTACTTAATTACTTAATATCCTAATGATTTTTGGCATAAAAGAAAAATCGATAGTTTTGACCCATAAAATGTGTTTTTGACTATTGCTACAAATATACCTGTGACTTATGACTGCTTTTGTGGTCCAGGGTCACATTTGAGAAGATGTATTGTATTGTGTATGTGTAACAGCTGTTATAGATAACTTAATAGGTAGTTATATTATAAAGACAAATTATAAATTAGCCATGTTTTGCATAACCACAAAGGAAACAATACAAAAATACAGCTTAGCCCTAATCTATCGTGTTAATATGAAGGAATCTTCTGTACTGGTTTTGAGTTATGTATTGCATTGTTGTTTGAGGAATGAAGGAAGTGGTCATAAACTTCATGGAAAGGTACTGTAATTTTTTTTGCCAGGGTATTATCCATTTTTCCATTTTTTTTTTCTTACTGTGCACTTGAAAAGCTCTACCAGCTACCTAATTTCTACTAGTTTGTTTTTATAACCGGTATATCCCCATCCCTGTTTTATTCATCAGGTTTTTTTTCTGTATGGTGATTAGCAAAATGGAAATCACTTCCAAGTTGCTGCTGTGATGATATGCTAAATTTAGTTGCAATTGCAATTGATTGTTTTTCACTGTTACAGTACACTTCTGATTTGAATGCTGAGCTATTTCACTGTTACAGTACACTTCTGATTTCAATGCTGAGCTATTTGAAAGTAACAGCTAAGCCAGATGAAAGAAATCATGGTGTCAACAGAATTTGCTCACTACCAAACGCTTGCTTTGTGTAACTGAATGAGTTGAATCTGTAAGGATCAGTACGGCATGTGGCCTCTGCCCGTACACCCACACTGTAAATGGATGGTGGGCCCTGTAAACACATGCCATAATTGAATTTATTGACTTATCTAAAAGCCATAGTTTGAGTTTGCTATTTATCTGTCAAGAATGCTAATGTAGTGCTCAGATTTTGTTTTGATTGAAAGATTTAACTCTCTACACATCAAATGAGATTTTAAAAGGGCTCCATAGAAAATTTGAGTGAAACAATTGCTCTGGAGCAATACTAATTGTAAATTTATACATTTAAATTTAATCAGACATATTTCTAGTTAGGGATGTGCATCTAACATCAGTGTTGTAATGGGGAGAAAAAAAATAATATTTGATTGGCTTCAGTACAGTATCTTCATAGATCACTGTTTCTCAAACATGGTGTTTTAATTTAAGTGTTTGTGCATTGGATATTTACACTAGAAAGGAGATTGACTATGGGCGACAGATGGAATGGCCTTATTCTGTCTGTCCTTTCTGTCCCGTGGGTCTTCCGGACCTGATATCAGTTGTCTTTTCTCAGTCCAGCTAACAGTAGGCATGCACTGCTCGAAGGTAAATCTAGCTGTGTGTAACATTGGTTCAATTTTGCCATCTAGTGGTGTTTTTTTGCCTTCAGTATGTGTGATGTTTTATACAGGCCATTGTTTCACTTAATCATTAGTTGAATCATATTGAATATAACACTGGGTAATAAAGAGAAAAGTCTGTTCAATCAAGTTCAGTCAAGTTAAACTGTAAATATGGCTCATGCAATGTGACCACAGTTGAATTGTGGTGGTTAAATTGTGCCACCTGGTGGATGGTTTAGAGTCTGCATCAAATTTAGGTTTCTATGATATAGTTATGTGTAATAATTGTGACTCAGACCTCTTAGAATTTGATTTACCATTCATCTTTTATTCTTCTCTTTCTTTATTTCAGAAGGAGCTGAGTCTTCCCAGAAGAGGCAGTTTGTAAGTGCTCAAATTTCTTATTTTTCTTGTGGATAGAGAAATCCATGGTCTATTGTGAATAATCAGACCTTGGGAAATTATATTACAAATGTTGTGAAGAGGATGCTATGCCCATTCAGCAAAGAGGTGTTTAGTTATTAATTACACTTCAGGACATACTATGTGTGTTATAAATCTGTTTTAAAAGAGTACGGTAGGGAAAATACAGGAAACATTTGTGTGAATTTTTTTATTGTTGCATGCGCACACTAATTAAACACTAGAAAGCCAAATACAGTAACAAAGGAATTAAAGGACTGAATAATTCAGTTATGTATTAATTATGTTGCAGTTACTTTGTTTTGCTTGTGATAAGTTCAAAGTCACAGATTAACATTTGATTGGTAAATATTAAGGAAATATTAAGTATGTATAGTTCAACACAACACTGCTGAAATTGTGAGATTAGCATTACAGAATCATGATTGATTATCTAGAGCAAATTCAACTAACCTTTAGAGAAAACTGAGCTATTTCAGTCATTTATTTCATACTAGTTTTAAAGCCTTCCTACATCTGTATATTGCTTGATAATGCCACATGTTTAATATTTCATACACCGCTGTATCAGTAGGGTTAGCATTCCTACAAGATCACAGTGTCAACACTGTTTACTGCACATGGACAGGGTCACAGGGGTCGTAGGTGACTGGTAGGGCAGTGACAGACAGATTACTGAAGGCTTTTTCCAACAGTATTTCAGTTCCTGTTCTGACACACCTATCTATATCTTCCTTTCTATTTATTTTTAAACCAGTGCCAGCAAAGAATGTGCTCTTTACAGCCAATCATAAGAAAGCACAATATCAGCATCATGCGATTAGTGGATGGCAGAAATATTTTGGTGTAGTATTGAGTGCTGCTAAGGCAGTGTGTGAGCAAACCGTTGTTGTGTTCTTTCTTATACACGTTCAGGGTTTTGTCGCCTTTGTATAGCTCAGAGTGACTGGCAGGAGTGAGCAGAATGCAGGCTGTTGTGAGGGTTCACGGAGTTTGTTCCACCCGCCACGGGATTACAGGACTTAATCGAATCAAACCTTCTATTCAGCCACACTGCTTGTCAGAGAAATCTCATTTTAGCACTCATTCATGCCCTCATTCATTTAGAGTTTTGGTACTTTGTGACTCACCCTTTCATATCTCCTTCTTTTCCATCTCATCTGTTCACTTGGTGTGGGAACCCTGTAAAGTGGAATTGAAATTATTTATTCACGCTCATGTCAGTCAAAACCTGTATGACTGACTTTATTCTCTGAAACACAAAAGATGTATAACAGAACGTTCACACTGCTTTTGTCCTCACAATTAAAGCAACTTTATGAAAACTTTGTCAGGCTCAAAGGATGAAAGAGCACCATGAGTTTACGTTTTGTCATCTAATGCCCAGTAATCTATAAAAACATGAATAATTATTAATAATAATAACAATTATTATTAACATTAATAATTAATGAAAATAATAAATCAACACTGTTAACACTGTCAGTCTTAAGCAAATCTCAAATTGAGTATACATTTTTCATACTGCATATAATATGGGTCTGACAGAACAAAATTAGTGTAAAAAAACTGTAAGAATTAATCATGACAGAAATTTTTTTTTTTTTTTAAGTGAACTATCCTTTTATGCATACACGTAAAGAGCTGTAGCTCTTGTCACAGTGTAATTGTATTAGGCTTTCTTGCAGCAGTGTGTGTCAATGTTGAATTGGTCAGGCTTAAAGTTTGTGTTGGTGTTTCTCTGCTCTCTGATCCTGACTATTGTCTCCTTGGGGCTACATTTAGCTAGAAGCATTCGCCTGGGAACAGTGGATAGGACACTGATATTCTCTTGGTTCCCAGAACTGTGTGTACAGAGATGGGCCGGTGTGAGGTAGGGGCAACAGCTGCACCTCCCCCAGGATCTTGTGATATCATGAGAATGCACTCTCCCTCATTACTCGGTGTGTTTGTGTGTCTCTGTCTTGCCAAAATATACACATACACATATACACACACACACACACACACACACACACACACACCATCAGTCGAGTTCGGAGGAGGGTGAAGCTTCTTCTAATTTGCCTTTAATTTAGATCGTCACGCTCTTCACATTCTCTTTTCGTGTCATGGTACTTCACAGCTCTCAGACAGACAGAACGCTCCTGGACACAGCTTTAGAAGATTGTCGTTTAACAACAAATACTGTCATGGCCCCAGTTCACACAGAAGTGGATATTTGCTCTGGCCGTGGACAAGCTGAGACTTGAAGGCATATCGTGATCTGACAGTTGATGGTTCTGATGAAGATAAAGGAAATATGGCTGGAATTGCTGAAACTTTCATAAATAGAGTTGATAGTTTGGTAGCAGGCTTTTACAGTATGCAATGTAGTGCTTTTGCAACCGTGATAAACCTGTCACTGGAGATGCTTTCCAGTTTCACTTCTGAGTAAAAGACTTTGTTGCATATTCAGCTGTTTTACTCATGAACATGAAGAAAAGAAAGGAAAGACCTGGAGCCCCCAACCTGCACTTACAGTAAGAGTTGATTTAGATCTTGAGGTAGGGCTGCATGATTTGAGGGAAAAAACTGAATTGCGATTTTTCTGATAACAAAATAAGAAAAAAACAACCTCAAGGGTTGCTAAGCTTGTTTGTAGGGCTGCACAATTTGTATTTATATGTATTTGTATTTATTTGTATTTAAAATTTGTATTTATATTTAGAAATATGAACATTAAAATTTTTATTTTTTTAGTACTATTCACTGTAAAAAAAATTGTAACAAATATAATTTTAAATTACTAAAATAATAATAATTTAATTTTAATGTACATCTGTGAAAATACAGTGCTAATATGTATGACTGTCTTAATTTCTCTATTTTCAAATGTTAAACCATCAAGTTTTTCATTTTGGCAAAAAGCTGTAGGGAGCTCTTAAAGCTTTTCTTTTGTTGACAGTAACTGGTTTATAAGCACTTCTCATTACATGTAAGGAAAGCATTTAATAAGCGACTCAAACTCAGAGCAGATGAGTTCATGTTGAGCATCATTTACTGCAAACCAAGCCACTCTGAGACACTGAAAACACTGGATCATGAGCTACTCACATGTAAAAGAAAACAGTGCCTTGCATCACTTTAAAACACGCAGCACATACGGTATATTAATTTATTTAACTCACAGCATCTGCTATTTGATATGCACACTAAGCCATATCTCAATTTCAATTTTATTTTGATTAATCATGCAGCCCTGGTATAAGCCCACAAATTTTGCTTGTGTTTGTTTACAGAACCTTAATTCTTTCCTTATTCTTAAACTTTTACTTGAGTCCAGCTAACTGTCACTCATTTTTGTAATGCATGAACTTTATCCATTGAGGTTTCTAAACATGACCACAGCATTAGCTTTACACAAACAGACCGCATACTCTGACCTCCTTGACGATTAAGCACTGGGTTTCCTCTTTCTCCCTCTCTCAGTCTGTCTGGTAACACGATACCTGCTTTCCCCTCATGCTCTGAGTGGTGGCTGAATTTCTAGCTCGCGTCTGGTTGATTGACAGCCACAGCGTGTAGCTCAGTTTACAGCCTCCAAACACAACCCATCAGAATGGCAGAAAGACTCAAGCAAAGGGAAGTCTTTACTCAGCAGAGTTTGTGAGTGTTTGTGCATGATTCAGTCATGTCAAAGGCCAGCTTTTGCCAGGTCAGCTTCTTTTACCCCCTCCACTCCACTCTGAGAACACATCTGTCTTGGCTGGCTGAAACAGCTCCCTGTTGCCTGAAAACCAAGTTTTAGTCTAGCATGGTGGTATACTTTCAATTCCAGACTGAGTTCCCCTTAGTATTTAGAACTTGGTTAGTTTTTATCCGTTTAGTTTTTTATAACATTAAACCCTGGTTTCAAAAACAAGGCTTAAGGCTAGTCTCAGGCTGATGATACATGAGGCAATTTTTTTGAGCAATTTTGCCAGACAACTTTTTTTCGAGCAATGTTGCTTGGCCACTTTCCCATTGAGAATGGGTAACAAATTCTATCTGGGTACTTTAGATCGGTCATGGGCCCTGTGGTTGCCCGTTGCCCGGCAACATTGCTCAAAAATTTGCCCAGTGTATCCTCAGCCTAAGACTAAAATACATATTTTCTCAACTGAAAATAGCTTGCACTGACATATCTTAAAATATGTCAGTGCCATTGTTTTGTCTCAAGATTTGTTTGTTTGTTTGTTTGTTTTTTCTTAGGCATTTTTATAAAAGCTGCTTAAATATCCTAATTTAACTAATTAGCCTAGTCCTGGCTTAAGCTAAACTCTGTCTGTGAAACTATATAACAAGATATAACATTTTCCACAGAAAAATCTAAGATTTTTGTGTGTTTGAAACTACTATTGATATGATAAATGCCTTATCAGCAAGCAGAGCAAAAGGAAGCAATGTGTTAACTAAATAAAAAAAAAATTGCTAACAAATTGGAATGCTTATTTTACAGCTGTATCATTAGCTGTATAATTGTTTTACATTTTGATGTATTCCTGTATTACTCTGTCATACCACTAAAACTCTAACACACTATAAGACTATAACAATTTCATTCTAGTAGACTGACAACATATTGTTCATATTTTAGTGATGGGTTGTATTTTGCATGAAATCCGTTTTCCAATTTATCGTATTCTAGCTTCATTCATATATTCAACAGTTCCTTAGGCCAACAAACAAAGATTTATCACAGTAAATAGATTTGTTGTGGAAAAATCTTTTTGTTATTTGCGTTGTAATGTCCCTCTTGTGTGAATAAGCCTAAATAGTGAGAATAAGTTTTAAATTAACCATACAAATTGCCAGTTACAGTCAGAACTGTGGTATGGTTGAATAAAGACCTGTTGTGCTTGGGGGGGACCAAGATCTGAATCATGCCCAGGTCATTTCCTGGTCCCGTTCTCTTTCTTATTCCCAAGTCTTGCTCTGTCTAGCTGTTTAAAAGGAAGAACACATCCTGTATGTTGAGTGTTATTTCTGACCCAGACTAACAGCTACCGGGTGCAGTGATGGGAAAACAAGATCCTGTCCCCCAACTATGTCCCATTTTGTGGAAGTTTTGATGTAGGAGAATGGAGTCTTTCCTTTCTCTCTGCTTGAGAATGTTGCCTAAAGGGAAAGGAGGTAGACCCTGACAGAACTGTCATCCTATCCTAGTGCCAACCAGCTTTAGCTTGAGTGTGCGTGTGCTGAACTGCTGAAACAGCCTGTCAGCAGCATCTCTCGGGAATACCAGGGAAACTGACTGTCATACAAACAGCTCAAAACAGGATCTTGTTTTACCACATGCTTTCTTGGAGTCTGTAGACATGGAACTGAGAGGTAGGAAGAGTTTAATTCACACTGTGTTTGAAGTGTGGACATACACTCAGACAGAATCTTTGACTGTGATATCAAGCCTTTGCCTTGGTCATGTTTATGAACTGCCGTAGGTTGTCCTACCTTTCCTTGCCCTTCACAAGGACAAACACTCAAAGCTTTTCTTTTTTTTTTAACTACTCACATTACTCCTTGCTCTCCTCTCTTGCTGTATTCACTTAAAAGAATCTGGCCAACTGCTCAGTACCGTTGTCATGGCAACAGCAGCCTCCTGCAGCATCTCCTCTCCCCTACCACCTCCCCCTCTGCTCTCATCCTCCCGTCCCCGGGTGGACCCGAGGGGCCTGCGTCCGCCCCTGTCCTTGCCCCCAGCGCCAACCCCTTCTTGTGGAGGTAAGGTTATGATGTTAGAGTGCTCTTGCACTTGCTCCTGATCCAACCTCCTTTTCAACAGCATGCTGGATAACTAGGCATTGTGCGGTTCCTGTTTCGTCTAATCGGTTTTCCTAATGGGGTGATATGGTTTAATGGCTAAATGCTTATGGCGGGTAACTGAAGGCTACATCATGCATGTACCTGCATTGTGCCTTCAGCACTGTGCCCTTGAGCAATGCACTTAACCCCAGGTTACTCAAGGGGATTGTTCATGTTATAAATATACTATGTCTGTTTTGATTAAAGCATAAAAGAGTTTTTTCTGTGTGGACCCTTTTCTCAAGACTGTGATGACGCGTTTCAACGGTCATCAGCATCATAAATGCTCCGAAGTTTTTTATATTTAGATTTTTTTTTAAATTCTATGTACATTTATAACACTATACTTCGTATTTTATCTCATCGACATCAAATTACAAAAAACCCCCCCCAAAAAAAACAAAACAAAAAAAACTAGTTAACGCAAATGCAAGGGTGTTTCTAATGCAGCGTCTATGGGGGTGATGGGAAATTTGACATCGTTCTCTTTTCTGACTGCCGTTATCTGCCTCTCTCTCAATTTTTTTCCTTTTTTTTTGAAAGTCATGAAAACACTATCGTGGAGTTTTTCTTTTGCTATTTGAGCAGTGGAAAACATAACTTTATGGTTTTTACTTAGATTTTTGTGGATTTGTCTAGTTATTTTTTGTGAAAGTTTTGAATCTATTAGGCTACTGAAATAATAAAGTTGCAACATTACATAAAGTCATAATATTATAAGAACCATCTCATGATGTTGCTTTTATGGGAATAAAGTATGATTTAACTAATTAATCATATGCATTTCTTGTATTGATGAAGCTGCTGCCTCAGTGGCCTGTTGCTTAGGCTTGTTTTTATTTAACTTGGCAGTAAAGCATGGGTAGGAATTTTTTTATTTTTTTTTATTAAGTCTTATTCTCACCAATGCTGCATCTTTTTATCAAAAATACAATAAAATAGTAATATTGTGAAATATAATTGAAATATAAATTAACAGTGTAAAAGCTACTTACAATCCTTGCTCAATAAAGGTATGAATTCCTTTATTGACCCCAAACTTTTGAATGGTAATGTATTTTTTAGCATTATTGCTAGCCTTATTGAGCAAATATACTTGCCAATAAGCTTTGATATGGTTTGTGAAAGCCCTGCTTATTAACACGAGTGTGTGTACCTGTGTGTGTGTGTGTGTCTAATGCCTGTGGAGCAGAATGAGAGTGATTCTGCACTAATGAGGTGCTCTGGAATGTCAGAACACCATGTTCTGTCCCAATTGACTCTGTGTGTGTGTGTGTGTGTGTGTGTGTGTGTGTGTGTGTGTTCACCTTGATCCCTCACTGATCTCTTGTTTGATGACACAAATTGCTAAGCACAGTCTGCTCTCGGTCGTTTTTAACTTGTGGGTTAAGAATATCTTTGTTCACAATGTAGGAACACAATGTGTGGATGTTTTTTGCATTGCAAGGTCACATTTTAGGATATTTAGAGAGCACAGTGATCATCAAGATCAGCGTGGAAACTCTGACCTTCCATTTACATTCAGTAAAGCTTGAGGAAATCATTACAGTCTGCTTTGTTTTTTTCATGCACAACTGTTTTCTTGCCTTCCTTTGCCCTGTCCATCCTCTATTGATCACGATCACAATAATAGAAAATGTGCTCAAAATGATTTTCCTTTCCCTTGAAGCCTCATTTCCCCTGTGTATTGACTTGATGCACCAGACATCATTTCCCATTTCTAAAAGATGTTATCGTATGAGTGGAAAGGCTGTGTTTTGCAGTTCCCCACAGGTTTAGACCTACAGAGAAGCTGCAGGAAATCAAGTCTTAAAACCTTTCAGAGCTCAACTCAACAGGACATCTAAGAGAGAGGCAAGGAATTGTTCCAAAGGCTGCTTCTTATTTCCTTTCCCCGTCAGTGGGTCTTTCCTCTCTCTACACACACACGCTCAATTTTCTTTTTTCCCCATTTTTTTCTCTAAATGTGAATGAAAGCTTCTTTTTGTTATATCTAGACTTTCTCTTTCTATCTTGTGATACTCTTGTTCTGACCAACAGTACCAAAGATTAGCAAATTAAATTAACCCCAATTGACTTATGAGGTTCAATGACTCTGTTCAGATCACTATATCTGGATTATATCTGGATGGTCATCCACTGATCAAGCATATAGTAAATATGGTGTAAAGAGGTCAAGATCTGCTCTAAACACCACATCTTTTTATAACCATCTCTTATCTGATTCTTTCTGTTGAAGAATGTGGAAGTAAGTTTCACAGAAAGTTTCTTTCTATAAAATGCAAGAGTCATAGGTTAAAAGCTTATTGAATACATATGAATAAGAACTTTAATTTCTACGACCAAGATGGCGGCGCGGTCAGACGCTGCGGCCTCTCCAGGTCCCAAAGACGGTGCTTTTATGTCTTTTAATGTCGTCTGTTCGTCTCCAAATAGTGTCGATTTACCGTTAATTCATCGGGAGATCACTCCGAGATACATATACGATCGCCAAAGTCTTTTGGATATCGACAAGACATACAAACTCAAACTCTCGCCGGCGGCTACTGAGAAGCTTCGAGGCCTTTGTTTACTGCTGGAGCCGGACCTCGAGACCGCGGCCTCGCCTACTGACGCTACCCGCACAAGGCGGCGTCGCAAGCGGTGTGAGAGAGGACGGAAGCGCGGTAAGCGCGGAGGTATACGAGCTAGGCTGAGGGCTAACCCCACAAGACCGGCTCTTCCAACACTCATGCTCTCAAACGTTCGCTCTCTGGAAAACAAACTGGACTTAATTCAACTCAGTCGATCTACACAGCATGAGGAAAGGGATTGTTGTGTGTTTGTTTTCACTGAAACATGGCTAAACGACAACATCCCGGACTCCGCCATTCAGCTGCACGGCCTAACCTGCTACCGAGCGGATAGAGATTCATCACTGTCTGGTAAGACTCGCGGGGGTGGCTTGTGTGTGTATATCAACAAAGAATGGTGTAACAATGCTGCGGTAGTGACAAAACACTGTTCATCACTGGTGGAGTTTATGTTTGTGAAGTGTCGACCGTTCTATCTGCCGCGGGAGTTCACGGCCATTGTTATTGTCGCGGTTTACATTCCTCCGTGTGCAAACGCTAAGGACGCGCTTCGCGAGCTGTACAGCGCCATCAGCGAACAACAAACAAATAACCCTGACGGCTTTTTCATCATAGCCGGTGACTTCAACCACGCAAACTTAAAGACAGTTTTGCCAAAGTTCTACCAACATGTGAACTTTGCAACAAGGGGAAACAACACGCTGGACTTTGTTTACACAACAGTTAAGAACGCATACAAAGCCGAACCCCGCCCCCACCTCGGGTACTCAGACCACATCTCTGTTATGCTAATCCCAGCATATAGCCCACTTCTAAAACTCACCAAACCGGTTCAAAAGCAGATCACAGTATGGCCAGACAATGCCACCTCAGCACTGCAGGACTGCTTCCAGGACACAGACTGGAACATGTTTAAAGAGGCGGCCACCTACAACAACCACACAGACCTGCAGGAATACACCGAAACTGTGACTGCTTACATCAAAAAGTGCATAGATGATGTGACAGTCACCAAAACCATCACCACACGTGCCAACCAGAAGCCATGGATGACAGCAGAGGTTCGTGGGCTGCTAAAGACCAGAGATGAAGCATTCAGATCAGGAGATAAAGCAGCCCTCAAAACAGCAAGAACCAATCTGTCTCATGGCATCAAGAAGGCAAAACATCAGTATGCTAAAAAAATCAACAATCACTTCACAGACAGCAGAGACACTCGGACCCTATGGCAAGCCATTCAGACCATCACTGACTACAAGCCCCTGCCACAGGCCAGTGATGATGACACATCTTTACCAGAGGCACTCAACCACTTCTACTCACGATTTGAGATACAGAACGACACACCTGCACAGAAACTACTCACATCTCCAAACGACCAGGTACTCTGTCTCTCTCCAGTCGACGTAAGGAAGACCCTATCCAGGATTAACCCACGAAAGGCTGCGGGCCCTGACAACATACCTGGACGTGTACTGAAAGACTGTGCTGCACAGCTGACGGATGTCCTAACAGACATCTTCAACATCTCGCTGAGCCAGGCAGTCGTCCCCACGTGTCTCAAATCCACCTCCATAATTCCAGTACCAAAGAAGTCACCTGTGTCCTGTCTGAATGACTATCGTCCCATAGCACTGACCCCAATCATGATGAAGTGCTTTGAGAGGTTAGTCATGCAGCACATCAAGTCCAGTCTTCCAAACACGCTGGACCCACTCCAGTTTGCATACCGTCCAAACCGTTCCACGGACGATGCAATATCCACCACTCTCCACCTAGCTCTTACCCATCTGGAACAGAAAGACTCTTATGTAAGAATGCTGTTCATTGACTTCAGCTCAGCATTCAACACAATAATCCCACAACAGCTCATCCACAAACTAAACCTGCTGGGCCTTAACACCTCCCTCTGTAATTGGATCCTGGACTTTTTAACTGCAAGACCTCAGTCAGTCCGTGTCGGCCGCAACACCTCCAGCACTACCACACTGAACACAGGTGCCCCACAAGGCTGTGTGCTCAGCCCGCTGCTCTTCACGCTGCTGACCCACGACTGCACTGCCAAGTCCAGCTCCAACCACATCATCAAGTTTGCTGATGACACAACTGTGGTAGGCCTCATCAGCAACAACGATGAAACGCACTACAGAGAGGAAGTGGCACAGCTGGCTGAATGGTGTGGTGCTAACAACCTGTCCCTCAATGTGGGTAAGACGAAAGAGGTTGTGATGGACTTTAGGAGAAACTCTGTTGACCACCCCCCGCTGACCATCGACGGCTCAACCGTGGAGAGAGTCGGCAGCACTAAATTCCTGGGAGTGCACATCACAGAGGATCTCACCTGGACCACCAACGTCACGTCACTCAACAAGAAGGGACAACAGCGCCTCCACTTTCTCCGCCGGCTGAAAAGGGCAAGTCTCCCTCCACCCATCCTCACCACTTTTTACAGGGGCACCATTGAGAGTGTGCTGACCACCTGCATCACTGTCTGGTATGGGAACTGCAGTGCTGCTGACCGCAAGACCCTACAACGGACAGTGAACACTGCCGCAAAGATCATTGGTGCCCCTCTCCCCTCCATCCTGGACATTTTCCTTTCACGATGCTCCAACAAGGCCACCAGCATCGTGAAGGACCCCACCCACCCCTCTCACAACCTCTTCCAGCTCCTGCCATCAGGTAGAAGGTACCGGAGCATCAGAGCTCGCTCTGTCAGATTGCTCAACAGCTTTTTTCCCCAGGCTGTGAGAGCTCTTAACTCCAATCCCCCTGTCCCCCTCTGAAACCATGAACACCTCAGCCCTCCCACCCCCCAACTCATTAAAAACTGTTGACAATATTACTAAGTGCAATTCTGGACCAAACCCCTGAATGTGCTACACACAGGTGAGTGGGCTATACAAACCACCTGTAGTAACGCACTCATCCCACTATATGCACACTAGACACTTTCTACAAACACTCCCTGCCACAAAGACTCTTAAGAAAATATATGTCTACTTGAACATTGCACTACAAAATAATACATGTTTACTTGAGCATTGCACTACAAAATCTTTTTGCACTATGCACTGTCTCCCACAAAATCTGCACAATAATGTACAAAATATATATTTTTTCTGCACAATTTCATGTACATATATCTCTTTTGCACAATTTCATGTACAGTATTTATGTAAAGTTTTTTGTACAGTCTCAGTTTGTGTATGTGTGGACAACTAGGTATAGCAGTTATAGTATTTTTAGTATATGTATAGTCAGATAGTTAACTGTTGTATAGCTCTATTGCTTTTCCTATACTTGCATTGTTGTATGTTTATCTTATGTTTAACTAGTATGTAGCACCGTGGTCCTGCGAGACACGACATTTCGTTCCACTATATGTCCACACATGTAGCAGAATGACAATAAAGCTCGACTTGACTTGACTTGACTTGAATTTGTGTGTTTACAGGGTTATATGCTACATTGAACTTGCCGCTGTGGTTGGTTTTGTGATTTTATATTTTTTATGGAGGTTGGAGTATTGAATCAATTTATTGTTGATTCAGTTTGGTTTAGTAACTGTGTAAAGTCCATCAATTATGGAATGAGTTTAATTCCTCTATAAAGCAGCTCTGGAGAAACAGTGATATCATCAGCTCAGTTCAGCTCTCATCGAATAGTGTCCGTGACGCGATGCGTCACGCAGTTAGATCTAGTGGAGGACATCACTCTGATGAGTAGCCTAAGATTACTTGCATCTGTTGTTATTGTGACATAACTTATACACATTTTACTAATTTCACTTTTCCCAAACTATAATTCCTTACTACATGAATGAAATCAAGTGAAACATTTTGAAATATGTGTCATTTCATTGTCTAAATGTCTCACAACGCCAGGATGTTTGTTTAATGTTTTATAACATATAAAACCACAAGATATAAATGTAGTGTCTAGTGTGAGTGTTAACACTATGAATGAATGTTTGGCACAAAGGTGTGTTACCTAAAGTCTCAGTGTTCAGATGTTCAATCATGTGTCCTTGACCTTCACTGTGTATATTTTTATTATATTGTATTGTAAATAAAATACAAATAATAATCAAAAACCCACATTATTTTACTCTCCTCACACTCTTTCTTACCTGCCTCAGTCACATTCATATTGATGGCCCATTATGGGAGGGCCTTTGTCTCTCAGGTGTGAATCATTAAATGTTCATGGTCATTGTCACTCCATCGAATACGGGCATTCTATCAGAAATCATGTTTTACAAATGTTAAATCAATATATTGTTTTCTGTGAAGGAGTGAACAGGATAATTTTCTCAAAAACACAAACGTACTTTCATGCTGCTCACATATTATTGTAGCCCAGTTTGTGCTGAATACAGTGTTATCAGACTTTAGCCATTAATATTTTAAGATATTGAAAAAAAAACAAATGTCAGGGCATTCTCCAGGGCCCCAAAACACCCTCAGACCCAAGAGGGTTAAGAGTTCCCGAAGGTTTAGTACTTTCTTTCGATGACTATTTCTGAGGGGAAAAAAAGGAGTTTTTGTTTGATCTCTTTTTTAAAGTTGTGATTTAATGGAAGTAGCAACAGATCTTTTCTTCCTTATTGTGAATGCAAGCTTAAAGTTACTTGCAAGAAAGGGAGGGGTTTTTAGGCAGACTACTGTAAATGACTGGAGAAGTCTATGTCAACAGAGAAAAGCCTGTCCTTTCATGAGAAGATCTGGGGTCTGTTTCATAAAACAAGTTTACCAAATAAGCCAGGCTTATTTCAGTTAGTATGACTTGTTTTGAACCAAATTAACGGACAATAAGTCAGACTAACTGAAATAAGCCTGGCTTATTTGGTAAACTTGTTTTATGAAACAGGCCCCAAGTTGACATTTTGATTAAAAATGAAGTTATAAATAAATAAATAAACAAACAAACACATTGTTACGGTGCATTCAGTCACAATTTCCATTTCATGCTGACTTTAAAGTTTTTTTTTTTTTTTTTTTTTGAAGCATACAAACGTCAATAAAACTGGTAATTACCTGCTCATTGAGTATTAATCTGCTTTTATTTGCTGGTTTTGCATCAGTAATGGAAATGTAAATGTAACATTTGCAAATTAACTTATTATTGGTACATATTTACATTCTGGTATTAGCCATTATTTGTTTTATTGAATTATTCATTTCTGTTAAGCTACATAGGCATAGATTTGTTATATAATAAAACTAGACATTCTAACATGCATGTATTTATTTATTGAAAATTGCCGTTGCTCTGATTAGGTCAGTATTGGGCTCCAATAACATAAGGGCTTTCATCCAGTTTGAAGTGCATAAACATTTTATATTTAGGCTATTCATTCATTCATTCATTCATTCATTCAGACTGCTATGGAAACATAGTAGGAACACTTTTTACTTGACTCCACCTATATTTACCTTTTACTCGTTACCTGCATTTTTGGCCAATGACAATACAATGAGCTCAAGGGAGGCCAAAGTGGTGCTGCCTTCCTCTGAACCTTAATCAGTTGGTGTCATTGTTGGACTGTTGTTTTAACAAAATGAGTGTTTCATACTTCTGTTTTGAAAAATAGTTTTATTTATTTATTTTTATTTTTTTATTTTTTTGCAGAAGCAAAAAAATCCCTTGCTTCCACAGAGAAATCACCGTCATATATACAGTGTCAGCACTGTTGCCTGCTGTTATGTTTGTTTGGTGTGTGGATGTGTGTGGTATTAGGTGGAGGTGTTTTCTCTCTAGAGGTTTGTTCTTTGATGTGTGTCTGAAGCGACTGAGCCCATGTTGTCGGTTAGCTCAAGGTGACACGGTGCTGCCATGCCTGCCTGCATCTACCCTGCTGCAAAACTGCTCACACATATGCACACAGACACACACATGATTTCAACCAGCCTTGCTTATCTTATGATTACTCATTTTTCACTTTTTTTTTTTCTTCTTCTTCTTCAGTTGAGTCCTTTGACCTGATGGACTAATGATGAAACAGTTTGGACTACACACAAAAATCTCTCTTGTACCATTTAACAGAATAATCCTGCATATATGTACAGTATGTGTGTGTGCGCACACACACTTTAATCTCCTGTCATTCTGTCACTTTCTCCAGGAACGCTATATTGAATACTGACAAATCCAGCCATTTCTGGTTGACAGATCATTTAGCATTAACATATCACTATTTCTCACTAAATTTTTAGTTTTACTAACAGCCTCTGACACTTGCAGTCTATCAGTAATATGCTTATTTTAGAGGTTGTGTTACTGTATCTTTATACATGCACTGCTGTGTGTTTGAGTTAGAGAGAGAGAAAGAGAGGAGGGAGGGTGTAGAGGAGAGAGAAAGAGAGAGAGAAAAAGCACATGCCAGCATCTCACGGTAGCTCTGGTAGCGTCACAGGTTGCCGGCAACAGCAGCAGCTGTAGGAACATCATCTAGTGCTTGCTATCAGAGAGGAAACACGCTCATTTAGCCAGCTGTTCTTCCTTCTCCGGCACTTTATCGCAATTGATCTCTGGATGACAGCCATGTTAGTGCACCGATATCATGTCTGATTCCTTCTGGACCGTTCTCTCCAATTTCTCCCTGCCGGAGAGAAGCATGCTCCGCCGATCCAAGAGGTACAGCTATCCATTTTCTTCGGTTTTTCTTTTCTGTCTTTTCTTGATAGTCAGGTAACTTGTTTGTTTTTTTTTTCAGTCATATGAGCTGTAATTGATGGCATGCTGAAGGCTGTCTTGAGGTTTAACTTATGTTGGTGCTCTGTGATTTTTGTTTATTTATTTTTTTTTTCTCCCTCTTTTTTTGCTGGATTTCGGTGGTCATGCTCATTTCAGACCCTCCACATGCTCATCGTACTATGTTCCTTCCTCTCAGTCAATGTGCGTAAAAATAACGACCGCCCTTCAGCCAGGGGCGCAAATTATGACGTGGCCAGACATGCAGGAGAGCAACATGATGGTTGGTTCTGCTCTGACCTACCATGCTGAAGTAAACTTGCACTCAGATGTGCTCAAATGTGCAGTTGAGTTAGACAGAGATCATCTATATTTGCTTTCCATCCTTCCCTGCTTGTGTTCTTCCTGTCTTCTTGTAGCCTGGAAAGACAGATGAGGGGAGGGCACAATGCTTGCATAGCAACAGAGCTGAGACTGTTGTAGAGTGATGTTTCTTTTCACTCCATGTCTTATCTCTGTAGTGTCATTCTCACAGTGATGTTAAAGGTCTGAATCATTCTGTGGCCGTGACGTTGGTGCAGTGCACAGTATGTTTTTTAAGTCATAATTTAGAAATAGCCTTGTGTGAATCATGAATGAGACTTTGAATTGTGTGTCTTGTAAAGGAAAGGTCCACTGATACTTTTCTAAATGATCAAATTTTGTTTAATGGAGAATAAATTATTCTATTTCAAATAAATATTAAGCAGCACAACTGTTTTCAACACTGAATAATAAGAAATGTTCTTGAGCACCAAATCAGAATATTAAAAAATGATTTCTGAAGGATCATGAGTCACTGAAGTCACTGGAGCAATGACTTAAATTTGCAAAAATATTTCACAGTGTTACAGTTTTATTTAGTTATCAAGTAAATGCAACCTTGATGAACGTAAGAGACTACATACTTTTGAATGGTAGTGTATTGTGGCTGGGTATTGGTGATCATTTCCAGATTTGATTATAATTCACAAGTTCCTAATAGTGTTGGGCGATATGGTCATTTTTCATATCGTCATATCGCCAGTCTATGAGATCGCCGATACATGATATCATCATGCATGGGTGAGGGCAAGAGAGAGACTCTCTGTACTTGTCATAGGCTATTTCATAACTATTTGGTGATTTTAAACCGCGCGTGCGTGAGAGAGAAAGAGCCTGGAAGCACCAATAACCGGAATAATATACTTTCCAACATACTGAAAAACTAACATGTTAATATAAAAATATTTAAAACAGCTAGTTCATATATTCGGATACAGCAGTCATACATCGCTATTAGGACCACGCGTCCTACTGAGACAAGTTTGCCGCATCGGCGTGGAAGTTATCAATCTAAAAATCAGTCAAGGTGAAAATCAAAAGTAGATTTATTTTAAAGACCAACAGTTTAACACTAAATATTAGACATAGACAAACACGTTAAAGATAGAAGTATTTTCAGGTAAATTCATATTTTTGGAGTAAAGTTAAATTAAAAGGATACATCAGTCATACAGAGCTTCAGACCGCGCACCCCATGACGAGCCCTGTTTTAGACTGATAACTTATTAACTGCATATTTTTTTTTATAATAACGATGATGAAGAATAAGCATCAATGTTTTTTGTTAAAGTGCTGTAAAGAAAACGAAATGCTGCTGGTGCAGTTTCGTCATGTTCATTCGTAGCTCAAAGATGTTCAAGAAGATGTCTAAAAGATGTCTCTTTTTGCACTCTTGACATAGCCTAATTTGTAAATAAAGGTTTATCACTCTGCAGTTCAATTTTGATGTGGGCTTAGTTTTAGAGTCCGTTTTTAAAACATTTCCAATGAGGAGGAGAAGCCTATATTTGCGCGCGTGTGTGAAGTGCGGCGCTGAGGTGAAATAGCGCTGCAATTTGATAATAATAGCCCATTAATAATAGGCCGCCTAATAATAATAATAATAATAATAAGAATAATAATAATAATAGTTTTATGCATTAATAGGAGAATGAGCCTGATATCGTCTTGACTATCGACAAAGACATCTGCTATTGTCGATATCTCTGACTATCGTCGATACACGATACTATCGTCTATCGGCACAACCCTAGTTCCTAATTCAGTTTAGGTTCTGTCTTTCTGAGAAGATGATAACTCTGTATTATTAAAGGGTTACTCCACCCCAAAATTAAAATTTTGTCATTAATCACTTACCCCCATGTCATTCCAAACCCGTAAAAGCTTCGCTCGTCTTTGGAACACAATTTAAGATATTTTGGATGAAAACCGGGAGACTTGTGACTGTCCCATTGTCTGCCAAGTAATTACCACTGTCGAGGCCCAGAAAAGTATGAAAAACATCGTCAGGATAGTCCATCTGCCATCAGTGGTTTAATCTGATTTTTATGAAGCGACGAGAATACTTTTTGTACACAAAAAAAATAAAAATAACGACTTTATTCAACAATTCGTCTTCTCTCTGTCTCTCTGTGTCAGCGTAGCGCCATTTTAGAGATTATCCACTAAACGCAAGCAGCGTACGCTCTTTGTATTGTTCTCTTCTCTAAAATGGCGCTACGCTGACACAGAGAGACAGAGAGGAGACGAATTGTTGAATAAAGTCGTTATTTTTAATATACTTTAATTTATTTTGATTTTAGTGAGATTAGCCCTTCAGCTTAAATGTATTTTATTTCAGTTACCAAAGTGCCATTTCAATATATTTTTATGTTTTTCATATAACATTTATATTTTATTTTTTATAAGACTGGCCATTTTTTTTTATTTTTTCAATTAAATATATTTTTAATAGTTCTAATTTTAGTTAACAATAACAACACTATTTTCAATGAACTTTATTTAAAATATATTTTTTGACATCACACCTTTTTTGTCCTGTCTGTTTACAACCACTTTAGAAAAAAAAAAACCAAAAACCTTGTTTACATAAATACAAGCACAAAGTGTTTGACGTGTACGTGTGTGTGTGTGTGTGTGTGTGTGTGTGTGAAGCTGTTATAACTCACCAGTCTCCTCTTCCTCTGTCCCCTGGGTGTTGCCGAACTAGCTGCAGTCTAACACCTCACTTGTCAACTTGCATCAACTCACATGACTCCACTATAGAATTTCCCAGCGGTATCATATCTTGATATGGTCTGTGTAACATGTTATAAAGTGTACAGTAAATGTAAAGAAATGTAAAGCTGAGCAGAATGGCTTCACAGCCTCTCAACAGTAGCTTTTTAAACCCATGCGAAGCTGTTACATCCACTGCTGGGTATAATAATAACTAAAGACCATTAATCTCCCTTTATGCTTTCTTCTTTTCTTTCCATCATTCTATCTCTTCATCTGTGGCCTCCACGTCTGCCGCTATCGTTCAGCCTCCCTTCAGCATTCTCATTATAGTCACTCCCTATGACACTTCAGTCTGTGTGCGCGTGCAAAAAGTCTTTGAGTCTCTCATGAAACATTCAGCAGAACCAATTTCATATCGTTCAGACTGTTAAATTGTCCTCTTCCTTGATGATATGGAATGTGCGATTGATTTCTCTTTTTCTCTTTCATCTTTTCCTGCACTCAATATAGCCATGTAGCCTGTGGAAAGCCTTCTTAAGTACATCTGAGCAGGTCTCAGTCATTGATTCATTGTATTTCAGACAGTGGTTGATGGTTGTTTGCATTTTAATTACCCACATAGGAATGCCACAGGCAGCAAAATAACTATAAGTGTGGCAGCTTTGGGCCACCATATTCCAGACTTTCCAGAAGAAAATGAGTCTAATTTGAAACAAAAATGGCACAATATTGATAGTACCTTGATTGCAGGAAGGAAGCTCGAGGCAGAAACCATCAGTGCTGTAATTGGCTTTCTGGCCAGCATTGATCCTGTCAGGCTGCTTTTCATCTCTTGAAACCCCTATTCCCATTGTTTCAGTTATATTATGCTTGCCAAACCTCAAATCGGGTCAAGCTTGTTATAAAAGAGGCAATGCATTTGTTTATTTTCTCATTTTCCCCCTTTCTACCTGTCCACAGTATTGAGTGTGGTGGAGTGTTAGGCTAGCAGGTGTTTGCTCATAATTGCAGTGTTCAGTATTAATTGGCTCCTTGCATCTGCTCATGGCAATTACACCATTCAGCTCATGGCATTTGGCAGCGTGAGTCCAAAAACTACTGTTTCCTCAGTCCATGAGGTGGATAATCATTTGATATGCTAAACAGCAGAAATTATATTTCCATAACATTTTAACTATACCTTTTCTATTTATGCATGTTTGTTTGTGCATTTCTAAGTGTATTACTTACCATCTGTTGAGGGATATCAATCTGTGCACATAGATAGGTGCGTTTCAATTTTGTTAGAAGGCACATATGGCTTTAAACACCGGGATTCACAGGGAATTTCAGTCACAATCATCAATGCTTTGAAGTGCAGATGTGAAGAAACTCTAGGTGCAATGCGACAAAGTGGCAAGCAATAAATACTATATATTCTGTGTAAAATCCAAGTTTGTCCCCTATATCTGTCCAGCAAGACATTTTTTCAGCTTGATTTCTGTTCTACCCACAGTGAAATTCCATTGGTCCAGAATCATGCTTCCCATAACTTCAACCTCAGATAAGTTCTGATTGGCTGTGATCTTGTGGCGCCACGTGATGTCTTCGCTTTCAGCAAGAATAGAAAAATTACTTGTTGTCGCCGGAAACCTGTCAGGTTGCGTCTGGACACGGTGTTATTCTGCAGCTCAGTACACAAAGCAAAGTAAAGGCAGTTCAGCTCAAATTATCCTGCCCAGCAGTATGGAGAACTGCAATTTCCTTCTTTTATCTACTGAGACTGCTTCATTTCTCTTGAATGAAGATCCTCCTTTATAGCATCTTATCTGGCTTATCTAAAATCAAGTTTAGAGGGATAGAGTGGAAGAGCTCTGACAATTTCTCACAAACACCTCACTATTGCATCTTTTATCCACAGGATTTGTACTCAAGGCTATGCAGTATGCCTGCAAGTGTGTGTTTATTCTCAAATGTAGGCTTTTATGTTAGAGTATTTGTGCTGTTGTGTACAATCTAATCCAGGATAAGTGAGTGTATGAGTGGATTATCTTTTGCTTAGTTCAAGTGGCCCACTTTCAGATAGCTGCAATGTGCGTGTGAACTAAATGAAAATCTAAAACAAGCATATAATCTCTATTTAACAAGGTGCATCATTTGTAGTTAAGCACACATAACCTGTTGACTAAAGCTTAGAGACACCATTCATAAATATACTTCATGTTCATGTTGTTAATTGTGTCCAAACATAAACACATTCTACCAAACCTAATGTGTCATTCAAAATAGCCCACAACAAATCCAGTCACACTTGAATTAGTTTAAATGAAGCTTAATCAACTCAAACAAACTAAAATGAGCACAGACGAAAATGAAAACAAGCAGGTTTGATTGTGAATAAAATCGACATTTCTTGGTGTTTAGAAGTCACTATAGGAAGCAATTCTCTCTGCAATTACTGTAATTAAGGGATAACTTTCTTTTCTCATGCGTGAACCCTGCACAGCTGCTCATGTTATTAGCATGTAAATTGTACTGGGGCTTTTTGCTGCCATGTTTTCCCACTTTTTATTTTCTGATGATGGAATGATGTTTTAATGAGAGTGTGCAGCTCTTTTCAGCAGCATACCTCCCAGAGTTTCATATCCAGGCTCAATTTATTCCAAAATGCACTTTCATTTTGTTCATTATTGCTAATTCATGTCAATATCCACCCACACACTCACCTAAACGATGTGAAATTTTCTGGATAACAGCTTCTTGGTCATTGTCTAGTTGTGTTAAGCTTTCGTGACAGCACTGACAGGTTGTGGCTGTTTATTTATAATAAATTTTACGGCTGGCTCGATACCACTTTTTCAGAACCGATACTGATCCAATACCAAAAATTCTGAGTATCTGCCGATACCGATATCGATCCGATACCAGCGCAGTTTTTTTTTTTTTAAATCAGTGTAGAATTTCTATACCTCAGTGTGTGTTGACCTGCTCATCACTCTTTTGTGTTTTACACACAATCTACTAAATATAGACAACTTTACTATAAAGAAAAACAACAAATGAATGAATATGTATTTATAATCTATGACAAAAATACTATTATAAACTAGGTTAGTGGATAATTCAGTAGCAAAAGTTACTCTAGAAAAATCACGAGTGCACGATAATTTTATTAAATCTAAAATTACTGAAAAAAAACAGTGAATAAGTGTAGGACTAAATCTGGTAAAAATGATATATTGCTCTTTGTATTGTTGTAAAATACATTCATGGAAAACAATTAATATATTTATATATAAATAAATAAATATATATATATATATATATATATATATATATATATATATACTGTAAAATTAAAAGACATTTATTTTAAATGTACTGCACAGTAATGAGGCAGCACAATATGACAGATGAGACGAACAAAAAAGGCTATTAATAATCTTTCATTGCACAAAAATATTATAATATGAAAGGCTCCAATACAGAGCAGCACAAGGCGCTTATGCGCATCCCGTGCGCAAAATGATGTGCTTGAAGCAACACAGAGTCACAGCGTGCAGGCACAGCGCTCTGGAGTTCGCATAGAGAAGTTCAAAGCACAAAGGAAAGAGATATTAATGTGTAGTGTATTAACCCTCTGGGGTCGACAAACGCGGATACGCGTTTTGTGGCAGATTTTCCTGATAAAGCCGAAATGAGCTTAAATTACTCTGCCATTTTTGATCTCTCTGTGGTTAGATCAGTGTGCACAATAATGTGTCTTTGACATTCATTATGTATGTTTTGATTATACTGTGTTGTAATTAAAATACACATAATTAAAAAAAAAAAAAATTCAATCTCCTCACATTCCCTCTTACCTGCCTCAAAGTCACAGTCACACTGATGGGCCATTAGGGGAGGGCCCTTTGTCTCTAGGGTGAAAATCACTTAATATTCAAGGCCATTGCCACTCCCTCGCATATAGGCTTTCGATCACAAAACATGTCTTTTAAAAATTTAAATCAATATATTGTTTTCTGTGATCGAGTAAACAAGCTGATTTTCACATAATTTTGAAGCAAAAACTCTAGGCTACAAGATCCAGTTCTCAAAAGTCTTGTAAACAAATGTTCTGTATGTGTTTTATGGCCTTATTTCAGTGACTTAAAAATTTTAGTTTTTCACTAACCACGCATAAATGTTGCTTCCTCAAAAACACAATCATGTACATAAATGCTGCTAACATATTATTGTAGCCCAGTTTGTGCTGTTTACAGTGTTATTAGACTTTAGCCATTTATATTTTTATAAGCAACTGAAAAAAGCACATATGTCAGGGCATGTCGAAACTTCTCCAGGCCCCCAAAACACACTCAGACTCCAGAGGGTTAACCCCCTGGGGTCTGAGGTGATTTTGGGGCCCTTGAGATGTTTTGACATGCCCTGATATTTGTGCTTATTTCAGCTACTTAAAACATACTATTGAGCAACATGTAATTTGTTTGTATTCAGCACAAACTGTGCTACAATAATATGTGACCCTGATGGATGTACATGTATGCATTTTTTAGAAAAAAAATATGCGTGGTTAGTAAGTTTTGGGGGGAAAAATGTAGCTGAAATAAGGCCATAAAACCCACACTAAATAGTTCTGAATAAGACTTTTGAGTAATTAGTCTTGTAGGCTAGAATATTTACTTCAAAATTATGTGAAAATCATTCTGCTTACTCATTCACAGAAAACAATATATTGATTTAAATTTTTAAAGACATGTTTTGTGATTGAAAGCCAATATGCGAGGGAGTGGCAATGGCCCTGAATATTAAGTGATTCTCCCCTGAGAGACAAAGGGCCCTCCCTTAATGGCCCCTAATGGCCCATCAGTGTGACTGTGACTTTGAGGCAGGTAAGACAGAATGTGAGGAGACTGAAAAAATGGGTTGTTTAAATTATTTGTATTTTATTTACAACACAGTATAATCAAAACATACATAATGAAGGTCAAAGACACATTGTGCACACTGACCACAGAGATGTGAACAGACTTTGAGTCATTCCTGCAACAGATTCTGTCCAACAGTAAATGTGAAACAAGTAAATCATATCTGATATTTATGTGTGTTATTTGTGTTTCTGCTTCTTTCCATGGATTCAAGAAGAAAAAAACATAATCAGTAGTCAAGTAGCTTGTTTTACCATAGAATATCAGTGTAGCTGAACATCTGATGTTGGTACAGTGCTTTCAGAGGAAAACAGTTTGAAGAAAGTCATCAGGATTCATCTGTGGTTCAGGTACCTGATTCACTAAAATACAAACAACCAAAAAACAACAACAACAACAAAAAAACATTTGTGAGCATGTTAATATCAGGAGCATCTGTAGGTTTTGTAGCCATAGACTCACGCATGCTTTGTATTATCATTAAAAAAAAAAGACATTTTATATCTGAGAAACTAATTATTATTGTTTAGCATGTTATTAAAATCTATTTCTGAACAGAGTAGGCTATTAATAATAAACATGTTCTAAACATATTTAGACTCGTAGCATTGATCATGTTACAGTGTACACTCATATTACTTTTATTGTTTTATATAGAGCATGAAAACATCATCGCGCCGTAATCAATTTAAATACAATGAATTGCCTTTCATATTCAAAATGTTTTACTCTATTTCAAACATTGTAGTCAGGAATTATAGTTTGGGAAAAACCCAACTATGATTTTGTTGTCATATAGCCTAGTATGTATGATTTTATAGTAGCCTATGATATGATTCTGTAGCCATAGACTCACACATGCTTTGTACTATAAAAAAGGATATTTTACATCTGAGAAAATAATTATTATTGTTTAGCATGTTATTAAAATCTATTTGTGAACAGAGTATTAATAATAAACATGGTCTAAACATTCTTAGATGCCTAGCATTCATCATGTTGTAGTTTGGGAACAACCTAACTAGTAAATGTGTTCTTGTTTATGTCACAATAACACGTTAACTAATGCAAAAAAGAAACATTACTTACTCATCAGATTGATCTCCTCTACTGGATGAAATCTTGTTCTTCTTTTGAGGGAAATCCAGCCTTTACTCAGCGCGTCTTCTTGCAGAAACGGACAGTAGCCGCGATGAACGAACTCCTCACGCTTTGTTTATGTTGGGCGTTTCCATGCGCACGTGTCTCACGTGGATATTTACATATGAACGGCGCGAGCCGCGAGGGGGCGGGATTGCATTAAAGATAATGAGTTAGACGGGAAAGACTGAACATCGTGTTGGTTTCATACGGATTACTTTATCACAGAATATTTGTTTTCGATAAGACTTACTTCATTTAAAAGTAGACACTTAAAGCTTTCTATAGATATAACTCCCATGTCTGTGTGTTGAGATTTCGCCGAGTTACAGTTCATTTTAGTGACGCGTTTCTAAAAGCAGCTCGCGGAGACGGCAAAGACAGAGAGCGCACCCTGTTTGTTTTCTTTATTTTCCAAAACCACAACATTTTGTTTTTGTGAGTGTACCCGAAAAAAAATAGATACTTCAAAGTTTCAATTGATGTATAACACTTATCTGTATGACCAAAATCGACGGAGTATTTTTAGTGTCTTTCACACTGATAAGAAAAAAAAATGAGCCTGTCTC